>SJXQ01012951.1:231383-274006 GCA_006408695.1 Aepyceros melampus | reverse complement strand
AGTCCCGAGACCCTCTGCTGGGGCTTCCTGGACCCCCCGGGCGCCCGAGTGGGAAGGCGCCCGGTCTCTACCGTGGGACCCGGTCCGCTTAAGCCTCAAGCTAGACAGCGGGTCTCTGAGCCACCTACTGTGTGCTTTGTCTGTCTGGGGCTGCCGCCTGCAAGTAGCCTCTAACACTGGGGTGAACGGTAGTGCGCTTTCCTCTGGCAGTGCGTGCCTGTGCGACCGGTGAGCCGACAACCACTCCCATCTTTCTGCTGAGTACCCTGCCTTGCCGGTCTCTCCTGCATCGCTCAGTCACCAAGAAGGCCCTGAGATCGAGAAACATCTTTCTTGCTTCCTGCTCTCATTATCACCATCACCCCTGCTCCTGTCCCCCCTGCCTCCCGCCCCCAACACGCTAGACTGAGGCCTGACCACACCACCCAAAAAGGAGAGAGCCCACCCATACGGAAAACCCCAGTCACTGCCACCACCATGCCCTCCCCAAAGCGGCAGGCAGTGGGCGCAAAAATAACCTCAGCTGCTTTTCCAGGAAAGAGACTTAGATCCAGGTTGCCTAGTCTTTTTCACTCAGAGTCCCATTATTTGTGCACTGAACAGGTATTTACACACCTACTATGTGCTAAACTTGGACTGGTGCTTTGTCAACCTTGGGGGAGGGGGATGTATCAAAGAAGGTAGTGAGTTGTCTAAGCCTTTCCCAGCTGCCCATTGCTTCCTCCAGGGGCTTCAGGAACCCCTGAGGCATGATGCTTCTTTGAGAGCAGATTGGGTGGGCAGAGATGCCCTGAGACAGAAAATTCTGGGGAGCAGGTGGAGCCACTGATGCTTTGCCCAGCTGCTGCCTTTGCCCAAGTCCTCCCCTGCCCTACTGCCAGCCCCCATGTCCTTGGGGATTGGGCTGGAGGAGCTGGGGTGGCCTCAGAAAACCATGAGACCAGAGGCAGCACAGCCAAGTTCTTCCCCTTTCTCTGTAGCCTGCCTTTCCCACTCCCAGCCATAGTGCTAATACTGAGCAAGTCTCAGTGGGGAAACAGAATCAGAAGACTTGTCCCAAGATCTCATCCCTCCCCAGAGAAGCAGACTCCCTGAGCTCACCTGTTACCCACTTGAGTCTGTTCCCTCAAGTGGCTCTTTCCCACCCAGACCTCCAGGCAAGGACCATATCTTACTAGCTCAGGAGAGCAGGGCAGGGTTCTGCAATTCTGTATTTAATGAATGAATAATGGGGAAACAGCATTTAGACCTCAGTGGAGGTGGGGCCTCCCCAGGGAGACTTACTTGCCTTCACCACCCTCCCAACAGATAAGAGTCATAAGCACCACCATTTATTGAGCCCTTATATTTGCTAAAGGCTGTCTGCACCATCTCTTCTCAAACCCATTGGGAGATGGGCACTGGGAGAAGACAAGTGAAATGGGCTCCAGTACCCACAGCCTAGACCAGCATTTCTCCTTCATTTGAGCTCCTCTGTCTTAGAAGTTGTTGGGTGTCTACATTCCCAGGTACACTAATTCAAGCAGGCAAAATATTCACCATCTCAACCTCATGCCCTGTACATAGGAGGCCTTGAATATGTTTATTATTTGTATGCATTAATAAATAAGTGGAGAGATGAGAGGCAGAGGATGAAAAGGGTCTTCTCACCAGGGACCAGCCCTCTGAAAACAGTCTGATGAGAACAGCAAGGAGCAGGACCCAAGCAGGGGTCAGGGCATCATCCAGCCCATCCTTAGCGTGTGTAGTCCTGGAGTCACAACCTGAGTCACTCTGGGCACCTGCCATTCCCTAGAGTGGGGGGTGGAGACTATAGCACCTGGCTCAGACCAGAGTTCAACCCTGGTTTGGAGTCCCCAGAAGGTTCTGAAGATGCTGGGCTGAACCTCAATGATCTTAATCCACCCTCCTCACTCTCCCCCAGAGATGGGCCACCCTGGGCCTAAACGTGTGGACCATCAATCAGGGTTTGAGTCCCACACCCTAACCTCAACCAGGGGGGCCTATACAGACCAGAATTCCTCTACATTTTGAGAACTTCCTCAGCTGGGTCTTCTTCCATTTGAGGAGATTCTTCTCATATCCCCAAAAGTCCCTGTCTCTAGATGGGGGAGGGGGTGTCAATAGGGACACCCCCACATCAGGCGCCGGGTCCTGCGAGGACACACCCCCGTGAATGACAGATGTAAATACTCCATGGGGCCCCAGCAGGCCGGTCTCTCCTCCCTTGCTCTTACTCGCCTCCCGGCCGGCTTGCTCCTTCCTTTATCTTATCAAAGCCCCGTAATTACAATTGCTATTTTGTTTCCTCGAATCTGCAATCAGAGCTCCCTGGCCCTGATGAGGGAGCGCCTGTCAACCTGATCGCTGAGTGACAGCCTGGCCACCTTTCCCAGCCGTCCCCACACTCCTCAAACACAAATACACACACAGTCACTCGCCTCCTGCAAACACAAACACACACCTCTCGCCAACACAAATAGCCCCTCTCTGCAAATACACCGTTGCAAGGGCCCAAACACACACGTTCAGCCTCTTTCCAAACGCATCGGTCGCCCCCCGCCCCCACCACAGCCTCTGGCCCACCCTGGGCCCCTCAAATCCACACCAACCGGCGGGGGCCGCCTGCGCTCCAACACGCGCAGCCTGCGCCGGGCGTTCAAAGCGCCGCAGACCCTCCGCCGACTGTTCAAATGTAAATCGCAGAGACTGTGTTAAGCACTTTAGGCCCCGTCTGGCCGTCCCCCTTCGCCCCCCAAATACAGTCTTGCCCCTCCTCCAGCAGTCTGCAAACCCCGGCGTAAGCCTTCAGCGCTCAGAGCCCTAAATGAATGGGCAACGCTCCTACTGTGCGCTAAGAGGGCAGAAAGGGGGATCGAGGAGAGGCGAGGGAGGGGAGGGAGAAAAAACAATTCCCGGCTCAGTCCGCGGGCGCCCTGTCGGGTCGAGAAACTCCGGGACGAGGCGGATGTGGATTGGGCTCCCACCGCGGGTTGGAGCACGCTTGGCGCCGGCCAGCGCTGCCGGCAGACCCGCCAAGAAACTAGAAACTAGGCTCACAATGAGGATCAGCGGCGTCGAGGGGGGTAAATATTGGGGCGGGGCCACTTGCAGGGGGTAGAAGTGTCAGCTGGGAAGGATTCCCCGACTTTTCCCTACACTCAGCCAGGCTACCGTGCCTTCAACCGAACACGTGCCGAGGACTTTGGAGGCGATAGACGAGAGAAGGAAGGGAAGGGTTCTAACAGGAACCCTTCCAGTGAATGAATGAACGAACAAACGAATGAAGTCTGCCTTAGTCACGCAGACCGCTGGCGGGGCACGTAGGCCCCTGCACCGCGGCGCCCGCCTAGAGCCGCTACAGAGGCGGCGCGGGAAGCTGCACCGCCACAAGCGGTTTCAACCTCGCCCACCAGAGGGCGCCAACTCCACCTTCTCCTCTATCTCCCGACCCCTTGCCTGTGGTTGGTGAATGGTCCCATTCTGGCTGCCCTCTCCATCCCAGTGTTCTTGGTGGAAGCACTTCAGGAAAGTCCTGCAGCAAAGAGAGAGGCCTGCGACCCTGATCATTGTGACGCAGAGAGGGATCATCTTCCTTTATCCTCAACTAGGAAAAAGGGAGGTTAAACACTGGACCTGTTTGCTCCTCACCACAGGGAGGGCACCTTCTTCAGAGATGCGTTGAAAAGGGAGTGCTTTACTGTGTTGTGGAAACACTCTTTCCAAACACCTGCTCCGATGCCAACCTCTTCTGGTTATCCAGGGACCCCTCTCATTTGTTCACTCATTTGCCCAGAAGCCAGTGTGGGAGGGAGTGGGCCTGGCCCTCTTCTGTGTCCCTCCTCAGCATGTCTGGCCCCAGGCTGTCTCAGGAGGTAACCTTTTGTTTGTTTGTTTGTAGGGCACTGAGACCCCCTGCCCCATCAACACAGCTGAACTACTGACCTCAGACTTGGTCATATACACACTCATGCTCACACCAGGTACATCCCTTTCTCTTCCTGGTACAGCAGCAGCCATTTTTAATTTCATGGCTGCAGTGATTTTGGAGCCCCCAAAAATGAAATCTGTCACTGTTTCCACTTTTTCCCCGTGCATTCGCCATGAAGTGATGGGAGTAGATGTCATGATTTTTAGTTTTTTGAATGTTGAGTTTTAAGCCAGCTTTTTCACTCTCCTCTTTTACCTTCATCAAGAGGCTCTTTAATTCCTCTTCCGTTTCTGCCATTAGGGTAGTGTCATCTCTTTAGCCCAGGAGGCTGAATCCCAGGGGTTCCTCTCTGCCCCCATATGCCAGGCCACCCGGATTCTGGTTTCCCTGTCACCCAATCTGGCCAGCCCCCTCCATCTGGCTCCTGGAATCAGGTTTCTAAGGGTCCAGGCTGGCCCAGAGATGGCCTGCATGACTGGTAGGAGGAGCAAAGGCTGGCCTCTACCTTACCCCTCACAGGTCCTCTTGGGGCCTGAGCCCCCTTCATGGGGCCAGGGATGCACATTCCTCAGGCTGCTTAAGCCCCCTTATCTGCCCCCTGCCCATCAGCCTGAGTGGTGACAGAGGCCCAGACCCCTTGTTTAGATGTTGATAACCTCCTGGGATGGCCCTCCCCCACCAAGGGACTGGGAAGGGGGCTTGGTGTTGGGAGGTCCTCATCTAGGAAGGCAGCTGGGGCCCAGAGCTGGGCTAGTCCCAGCGCTCTGGGAGTAGCAGGATCCCACATTTCCTCACCCTTCCCCAGGTCCAGGGCCACCCTCTGTGCTGCCACAGTGCCACCTGGTGGTCCCTAGGGGAATGCCACCCCAGGAGGGAAAGAAGACACACAAATGAGTTACAAAAAAACTCCTCATCCGCATTTTATTTCAACCATTATCCAAAAATGTAAAAAACATTAAAAATGTGTAGTACTGAGCTTCAGATGCTGACCTCCAACCTCATAGGCAAGTGGGGAGAGGTCAGAAGTTCAGAGTTCCTTCAACTCCTGGAGAAAAGGGAAGCTTGGGGTGAGGTACAGGATTAGAACACCAGGGTCCTTTGGAGAATGGGACCCCCAGTCTCCTTGCACCAGACCAAGACCCCCATCCCCACCCCCACCCCAACCTTCTTCAGTGGAGAGATACAAAGTTCTTGAAACTTGTCCAGGAACCTGGTGTATGTGGCAGGCAGCTAGCTGACCTGAAGAGAGCAAACAAGGGGTCAGCATCGAGGTCCAAACATGTTCCTCCTGTCCCTTCCCAAGCCCCTCCAACTCACCAGGGAGGGTTAGAGCCTCGCCCCAGCTTCTTGGCAGGAAGGACAGGACACAACTCAGCTTCCTCCTCCTCACTCTCGTCTTCTTCACTCTCTTCCTCAGAAAGATCATTGCTTATAGTAACTGGTACACAAGCAGTGAAGGGAGGAAGAGAAGTTAAAGCCACACCCCCTTCATACTTCATATATACTTCATACATGTCGTTTATTAATGCCCTGTGGCTCTAGGCTTGCAGGGACTCTGACCTCCCAAAGCTTATGGCCTAGGTGGGAAAAATCTCAGATACTAAACTAGATAAGAGTCAAGGGCTTCCCTGGTGGCTCAGACAGTAAAGAATCTGCCTGCAGTGCAGGAGACTTGGGTTTGATCCCTGGGTCGGGAAGATCCCCTGGAGAAGGAAATGGCAACCCACTGCAGTATTCCTGCCTGAAGAATTCCATGGACAGAGGAGCCTGATGGGTACAGTCCATGGAGTCACAAAGAGGCGGACAGGACTGAGTGACTTTCACAAGAGTCCACATTAGTGGAGCTGGATAAGCTGGAGTAGGTTCCGTGAAGAACAGCTAGAGTAGTAAGGTGGAGGGCACTGTATCCAGGGTCTGTATGGGAATTGCACTGGGAGATATGGCTGGGGTGGGGTAGGAGTCCAGATGGAGAGTCTACTGGAAGCAAAGGAGAAAATTCTCACCAATCTGGTGCCGCCCAGTGATGCGCACAGGGCCAGAACCTGACTTCAAGCGGAAGGTTACAGGTGGTTGGAGCTGGAAGTCATCCAAACTGAGCTGGGAGGAAGACAAGGATGAAGGCCTGGCCCATCCTAGCCCACCCCACCTTGTGAGAAGTCCTAAGTCCTCAATTCCTACCTCCCAGCCTCCCAAGGGATGGCCAGGGAACTCACCATGGGTTGGCAGGACAACTTGAGGTTGGCCACAGGGACTGCGATCTCCTGGTGGTTATGGTTCCGTGCCACGACTTCTACCACATTACACTCATCTTTGGCCCCCTCGGTGAGGCAGAGCTGAGAAGGTATACAGGGCCTCGGGTCTCCCCAGTAAGGGTGGACACCACAAGTGGAAGCATCTACCCTACAACCTGCTCAGCCTACGAGGTCCCTGGATCGCCTGGCCAGGGGAGCCCCATGTGGGGATTAAGCACAGTAGATGACTCCCAGTAGAGCGGGGAAGGAGGATAGACAAGCAAGTAGAGCCTGTTTAGGTCAACCAATTAACCTCTACTCCCCCTACCCCGCTCCTTACCATGGTCAAAGCCAGCACATGCTCCGCGTCATCCTCTTCCTCTACCTTGAAGGTGAAAGAGCGGGTGTGGCCTGAGAGCTCACAGCCTGGAAGAAGTTAACTGTGAGTATGCGTCAGTGTGCGGGGTTGAGGGGGAAGGGCATTTCACCAAATCTCGTTCACCTGCAGCCGTGACTAACTGGCCATTCACACGTCCACGTGTCAGGAACAACTGGAGCGCTCGGCCCGGGCCCACCCCGTACAACTAGGGCAGGGGCCTGGCTCTCCCCTCCGGCTCCGGCTGCCGCGTGCGAGGCCCCCTCCGCCCCAACCCACGTCGTGCACACGTCTGCATTCCCGTTCCTCAGCCCTGCTTCTGCCCCAGCACCACCCTCAGCCTCTCCTTTCAATACCGAAGAAAAAACTGTCCATAGTGACCGGGGCCGGGACTTGCAGACTGCCGACCCCCCCAGCTCGGACTCGGCTCTCCTGATCCAAAAACGTCAAGGCGGCCGCTGCGCCAGCTGCCATGCTGCTAGGGCCTTCTGCGGCTCCGCCTCCGACACGTACAAAGCCTGGGACTCGCCGCGGCTCTGGCCCCGCCTCTTAAAGGAGACGCTGGCGAGGCACCCGGGTCCAGGGCTTCATCGCCCTATCTCCTTCAGTTCAGTCGTGTCCGACTCTTCGCGACCCCATGGACTGCAGCAAGTCAGGCTTCCCTGTCCATCACCAACTCCCGGAGCCTACTCAAACTCCTGTCCATTGCGTCGGTGATGCCATCCAACCGTCTTAAGCAGTCTCGCATTATGTCGCATCTGGTTTGCACATCTTGCAGTGCAAAGCATCAGCTTGGCATTAATGTTAACGTCCTTGCTCACTTCAACGACCGAGACTTTCTGAGGTTGTCTCCTGCCTCCATTTCCTCTAGTTCTGCACTCCAAGTGATCATCTCACCCACCCCAGGCTAAGCTTTCATTAAATACATGAAAATGCAATCTTCCTAATTCTCCCAGCAAAGACGAGATATAGTGCATCGTTTTTCTTAAAAAAGCGAATACACTCAGATATACCATTCCTTTGAACGGAAGACTGAGCTCCTGTTACTTAGTACCCAAACCACTCTGTCCACTCCCGGATACGCTTCCTGCTCTAACGACCCTACCGCTCACTATCCACATGGTTGTACACCTACACTGAACTTCAGATGCTGGCGCTTGCTAGCAGAGGAGTTAGCTAAAGTGTGGGGCTAATTTGCTGCTCCTGTCAAGAGGCAGAATAGTCCAGCCTAACATTGACGCCTTAGAGTCCTGTCTCATAATTTGGGATCTGCCTTCAACTTTCACCTTTTCACCAAAGAATCAGGCAATTTTCCTTACTCTATTAGGTGGCGTGAACTCACTCCAACTAGCCTTCATTTACCTCCAGGTTATAACTGTGTCAAGAAGGTGGCCAGGCCAAAAAGAGTCTATTTTTATCTTGCCTTGCTTGAGGGAAATATGGAAGGCAATCTTTTACTAGAGATAAAAGTGGGAGAAAACAGTCTTTAAGACTCAGTCCCTAAGCTGAAACAGCTTTGGAGAGGAGGAATACTTGCTTGGGAATCCAAGAGTGGGAGAAAAAAGGCAGGAGGCAGAAACGAGGTTTACACAGTACACGACTACACACATTCACTTCAAGTTTTATTTTGCCTCTTGTATGGTCTTCAGATAGTTTTACAGTTCATTTTCTACAGGAACTGAGCTGTGATCTAAACAATCAATGAAATATCATCTCAACCATAATAAATAGCCATAACCATTAGAAGATAGACAGCACAGCATTTTACGATCCTAGAGGCCTGGACA
The DNA here is from genome assembly GCA_006408695.1 of Aepyceros melampus. NCBI lineage: Eukaryota > Metazoa > Chordata > Mammalia > Artiodactyla > Bovidae > Aepyceros > Aepyceros melampus. The sequence goes on along the minus strand of SJXQ01012951.1, from coordinate 265,681 downwards.
TCTGTTTATAGTTAGCTCTGTGACCAGGATACCAGCCAAATTGATTACTAAAAGCAAAGATAAAGCTGCAAGCAAACTTGCTGAAAATCCTGATTCTGCTGGAGGATGACCATGGAATCCACCAGATAAAATGCTAGAACTATCCACTAGTGTACAAAATGTACTTAAAAGAGAAAAACCAAGTGACATTAAGCCAGTAGAGACCCTCCTTTCATCTCAGCCTTTGAAAATGCAAACTTGGTTCCAGCTGTACAACGTACCTTCCATATTCTGCTACCAGCTGCAGGTTTCTAAGCCTGAATGTAACCCTCCTTCACTCATCTCACCCATTCAGTGCACACTCACAGGCTTTGGTTCAAAGTCACTAGGTACAATCCCTTAAAAGACTTTGAAAGCCCACACTGATGGAAATCTATTAAAGAAAATGTTTTAAATTTTCTTCTTGACCTTCTTCCCTCTTAGCTCAAACTTAAACTGCTGATAAAAAACTGCTGGGAAGCAAGGTAACAAGAAAAGCCAGCAAGCCATGATAAGAAAAGAATCCTGCAGAGCAAAATTCCATGCAAGAGCATTTGCTCAGAACCCTTAAAAACACCAAATCTCAATTAAAATACTTGAAGCTTTCAGAACCTGTGGTTAAAGGAAAGAGAAAAGGGTAACCATAAGTCATTGGTTAAAGTGTACTCATTCTTTTAAAAATTAGATACAAACATGCAACAACTAAAGACTGATTTAATAAAACCAGTAGTAACGTCTTGAAATTAAAGGACAACTGACTTGTGGGCAAATGGGATCAGTCCCCAAACCCTAATTGCCAGATGCCAAAACTAACATTTCACATGCTGACCTGCATTGAGGTTAATTTCCAGAAATGACTGCACTTTGCAACAGACTGTGAATCCTATGAAGTTAGGCTCTTGTACCCAAAGTGGTCATGGCCTAGCCCTAGGTGGGAGGCACTTTGAAAATAATCAAACTTCTTTTAAAAACAAAACCAAAGACAAAAGTAAAGAAAATCCACTGATTTACTTAATTAGTCAAAGTGCCATCCTGAACCACACCCTTTCATTTTCAAAAGGAAAATTACAAAAACAAAGGAGTCAGGTTACAGCTAGTTTATATACAAAAATTTTTTTTACAAGTTTATCACTTTTAGGCTTTTGCCACAAACAACTGCACATCTGTCCCTACAAATCACAACTTGCCTGAACCAATGGTCACAAGGAGACAACCGGCCAAGGCTTTACAAAAAGCAGAAAAACCGCCCAAACTGAAATCCTTTCCTCAGCTTAAACTATGCCATAACCATCCCACTTGGACTCTTCACCCTGAAGCCTCTGAACCCAAATCTTTCTCATGTTTGCCACATGAGATATATTTCAGTCAATAAGCCAAGGAGGATGTCAAATGATTACTCTTAGGTGAGAAATGCAACCACACTGGATGCAGAAAACAGTGCTGACTACATTTATTGAAGACTCCCTCCCTATAAGCCCATGTAAGAGGTCCTGGCACCTAACACAAAACCCAACAGGAAGGCCCAAATCTCTTTCCTACGGGATTCGCAGCAGTATTATCTTCTTCCAACCAGTGAGTAAGTAGTCTCTAAGTATGATGAGTGAGTTTTACACAGTCCTCTGTGTTTCCAATCAGAACTGGCTGATTCATTGCTGCTCCAGAGGCTGAGCTGTATGAAGACCCCAACCACCACCCACCAGGTGAAGTTAAGACTTTCTGACAGTTCCTAGTGCCAACAAATGTCACAGGCTCCGACCAAGTATAACCACATCCTTTGGAAATCCTTCCATTTTTGCAATTTCAAAACAGCCCAACTTGCTGTAGAATTCCAAAATTCTTTTATCATCAGGTCTCACTTCACAGAAAGCCCCTCGGGACCCTAGGGGAAAAAAAACAAAACATTCACAATATAAATGTTACTGAATTAGAATTATGAACTTGTGATTAATCTTTATATATTTCAAATAGATCACAGATTATCTATACTAGTCCCTAAATCTCACATAATTTTTAAAATTTATATAGTCAATGGAATTAATATTCATCAATGTTACAATAACTATCTTAAAGTAATGGGTATGTTAACTGGCTTGAATATGGTGATTATTTCACAATGTATTTCAAGGCATCAAATTGTACACTTTAAATAGACAATCCTTGTCAAATATACATCAAAAAAATTTTTTGAACAGCAAGTAAAACTCTTCCCCAGAAAGAGTATCTTTTAGCCAAGAAGTTGTCCAAAACCCTTAAAGTGTCTAGTCATACCACCCCGAACTTGCCCAATTCTGTCTTATGTTGGAAGCTAAGTAGGGTTGGGCCTGGCACCAGCCTTGGATGGAACAAACCTCAAGGCAAACAATAGCTCTGCTGAATGTATAATATGTATACATGAATATATGAATATTATACATACACACACATATAAAGTACCTTTGAAGGACCCACAGAGCAGAGCCTATTCCAACCTATGTCACAAGTCAACACAACCAGTATGTGTTTTTTATACTGAGATATACCTCACACCTGTATGATTCAGTTCCAAGCATAACACTTCTGAGAATTTATACTTTACTCAGAGTTGTTTCAATTATCCCGCAAAGGGGACACCACTGAATCAAATGATACAAAGATGCAACAAAGTGCATTCTCATTCATCAATAATTCTCTAATGAGTGCTCAGCTTCTGTATGTTCATTTTTGTCTTGCCCAAAGGCTAAGAAGTTCTTAAAGGCTGTCGGATTAGATGGACATGAATTTGACCAAGCCTCAAGAGTTGGTAATGGACAGGGAAGCCTGGCGTGCTGCAGTCCATGGGGTTGCAAAGAGCTGGACTAAGTTTCTGGACTGAATTGAATGTATGGCAGAGTATTTTTGAAGATTTAAGTTAACAAACTTAAAGAAGAGAAAGTATCAGTGATTCTGCATTCCTAAATGAAGTCTTCCCAAGGTTCATTTAATTTTCAACTATCATTTATAAATCTTCTGGCAAAATAAACAAATTCATGTGTTTACTTCTCATTTAATTGGGTCTTAATATAGGCGTTCATAGTATAAAGAGCAGAAAGAGCAGCACTTTTCAAAGGTTAATACACATGCAGTTCTTGTAGCACTAATTCAGAAGCAAAACCGTTAAGTGGTAGAGAAGGGAATGTAAATTTACTTTTGTATCCTAAAATAAGAGTCCTGCCCTCACCTGCCCAAATACCAGCAACTCCACAATATCTACTCACCATTGGCTTTCAGTGAAGAGAGAAGGCAAGCCATCATGCTTTTGGCTACACTTGGATCAGTTACTTTTTTGTGAATATCCATCTTTATCAGAGAAGGGAAATTGGCAAGGAAAGTTTCTGGCAGTACTTCCTGCTCTTCATGGAAACTCAACATTATTTTCTGTAAAAATTAGGATGAATCTCTTGACTTTCAGTAGCTACTCATTATGAATCTACATATTCTAACCACAGAACTTAGAAACAGGAAAAGGAAAGCAATATTCAATAGTAACTCTTCTGGTAATGGGAAAATTACCACATGCAAAATCAATTAGCTTATAATTCTGGCTGACATGTTTTCATTTTTTAAGTTTGTCTAAATGTAATGTAGTATACTGGATTGGATCCTGAACAGATTAAGGACATTAATGGAAAAACTGTAAGTAAGGTAAAGAGTTTACAATAATGCACCGAAGCTGGTTTCTTAGACAACGACAAATGTAGAAAGTGGGTGAAGGGTATATCTAAACTCTATTATCTTTGTAACTTCTGTACATCTAAAATTATTCAAAATAAAAACTAAATAATTCAAAGTAAAACAATGTTTTTAAAGTTTGTACTGCTTGGACAAAAATGTGAATGTACTTAACACGACCAAACTATACCCTAGAATATGGTTAAAATAGTAAATTTTATGTATACTTTACAATTTTTACAAAAAAAGTTTGTAATAGACACACTGGTTACTCTTCATATGTTCCTAGGCTGAGAATCATCGGATATGGAAAAGCAACACATCAACAGCTCAATCACCAGCATGCTGCAGTCATGTTGATGTAATTCTAAGTAAAGAAGCCTACTCCAATCAGCCTCTTATTACACTGCCATCTAGCGAGAAGCAAAAGGTAAAAAACAGTAATAGAATTTGAGTACACTGGTGTGGGGAAGAGGGGTAGAGAATTTCAGAAAAGGGGGAGAAGCAATACAGAAGAAAAAAGATAATGTCACAAATATAAGTCCAAGTATATTCTCTGAAAGTATTTATTGAGTGTAAGTAAAGATTATCCTCCAGAAGAAACTTTTTATTGTCATTCCTATTACCATGTGAGGGCTTCCTTAACAGCTTAGTTGTAAAGAATCTGCCTGCAATGCAAGAGACTCCACTTCAATTTCTGGGTCAGAAAGATCCACTGGAGAAGGGATAGGCTACTCACGCCAGTATTCTTGGGCTTCCCTGGTGGCTCAGCTGGTAAAGAATCTGCCTGCAATGCAGGAGACCTGGGTTTGATCCCTGGGTTGGAAAGATCCCCTGGAGAAGGGAAAGGCTACCCACTCCAGTATTCTGGCCTAGAGAATTCCATGGACTGTATAGTCCATGGGGTCGCAAACAGTTGACTGAGCGACTTTTACTCATATTACTATGTGAAATGCATTACTGAGAGAGCAAATGAGATTTTTAATTACTAAACTTGCCCTGAGTACCTAAAGAAGAAACTGTAACATACAAGTTTGGTGCTGCAAAACAGAAAGGGAAAAAAGAAGGTTCTTTCAAAGTCAACACTGTGCTTTCACTTGAGAAAGTAATATGACAGCTCCAAATCAAAAGATGTTGGGAACAGTGGAAAATGCCATGCTAGTAAGAATAAGCCCTAAGAATTCTTCTCTGTAAAAAATTTAGAAAGCACTGGGATTTTAAGATATATCTGCTTGCTTTTTTATTTTAATAAGTACTTTACTTTCTTAAAAAACTACCACTGTTTAATTCTAAATCTGTGTATTACCTCAGCCTCAGAGAGTTCTTTATCACCATTTGGTTTGGTATACTTCTCCTGCATGAAGGGAATCCAGGAAATTTTACATTTTTTAATGAAGGGGGTCACATCTACATGCCCAGGGCATAACCACATATGCCATCTTCATCTTCTAGGACAAAACAGTAATCCAGGCTAAGGGAAAGCAGCCCTCCTACTAACCTGCTCAGAAGAAAAGAAACCAGAATGAGTTAAGTTACTAACATAAAACTTCAGAAATCAGTGACATAATAAAGCCCAATACACTCAATTGACAATGTGTGGAAACTACATTTGACAAATAAAAACTGGAAATTTATACATATTAATAACTCAGATCTTATTACAACTAAAGTAGGACTTCTAAAAAACTGTATCTGTATCTCTAGTCTTCATCTCCCCACAACCAGATAATCCTGCCTTTGAAATGTCTACTCCCAAATCCAACAAACACTGCACCACATACTTGTCTCCAATAAGGTCAGGCTGACTTTGAAAAGGTAAACCAACTCCATCGTCATACATTTCTCTGCAAATCTTGTACACGGAAGCCTGAAAATACAATCTAATTAAGCAACACATCAAGAAAAATGGCAACAGAATCTGATAATATGACTCATAAGTCATACAGGACTTCTAGAAGAGGGAATAACAAAATGTTTGACTTGTCATAATCACCTCTGCTTTGTTAAATATTTATTGAGTCATATTTGTAAAATCAGTAGAAAACAGCACGGCTGTAGTAAACAGTGAGAACTGCCTTGCAGGGGATAGTTTTAGGCACTAAGTAGTGGATTTAAAATTCAGCCAACTATGAGGCTTGCTCTCAGCTTTCTATACATCCAAAATATTTAAAACGTGATTTTCTTTAAGCAGGCTTGTCTTTTTCTGTAGCTGATTATCAACAGCCTGGAAGCACTTTACAAACTGCAGAAAATGTGTTGGAGAACATCAGGCTAGAACATATCACACAGATATTGTTCAGGATTCCAACTCTGAATACATTTCATCTGATAAAAACTAAGCACAGGACTTCCCTGGTGGTCTAGAGGCTAACACTTCACCCTCCCAATGCAGGAGGCCCGGGTTCAATTCCTGACCAGGGAATTAGATCCCACAGTTACAACTAAAGATACCACATACCACAACTAAGACCCAGAGTAGCCAAACAAATACATAATTAAAAAACTAAGCACAAGATGTTGAGTCTAAATTCCTTAGGCTCTTCCTTAAACTACCCATGTTTAATGTTTCAGTTAACTTTCTCCAACTAAAGTTTGTAAGACACAAAAATGATTTTTTTAAATCAGGGAGTTCAAAAGAACGTATTAAGTGTTCACCATAACCACACTCCAAGTTGGCAGGTAGACAATTACCTCATCTTTAGGAAAATATGGTCTGATAGTATAAACTTTGGAGGTAGGAGTCAGTGGGGGTGGTTGAAAAAAGAGGTCATTTGCCCCATCAATTGGCAGCAAACGCTGTAGGAAGAAAAAAAAGGGAGACAGATTAGTGCTGGGAAGACATTTACTTTTTTTAATGAGTGTGCACTGCAGATTACCAACTTAACATTAACTGGCTACTGCAGGCAGACCTAAAGAAGAGGGTGCACTACGCTTACGAACATAAATACCTCTTTGCTGAGGGAGGGGAATGCTTCTGAATCGAAATTACCCAAAGTGAGTTACATAGCTTTAGTGGCATACTACTGGGGATTTAAATTTACAGTAAAAAAAAAACAAACAAAAAAATCAACTATTCCAATTATGACAAATCTATTTTTTAAACCAATCTTATATAGACCATCTCTCTACTAAAAGATGGCAGAACAGAATGTCAGGAGGAGAGGTTTGGTCTGAAGAGGGTTATCTGTCCAGGAGACGCTTTATCCCCAAAGCAATGCGCTTCAGTTTGCTGCGCGCAGCAGAGCACCTGTTGGGGGGAGAAAAGTAGAGCACCTGAAAAGTCCATGAACAAAATTCCAATACCAAAAAAAGTCCCAATTTGTTTAAATTTTCATTCCTGGACTGTTCTTTCAAGTACAGAATTTACTTATAAAATAATTGGGAAAATACCCCAAAGCCCTTTCACCATTCACTTGCATGATTATTTATTCTTTTTGCTCATGGAGTTTCCACTGGAGACAAGCATGCGCGCATTGTGCATTGCGGGCGCAGATTAAAATGCTGTGCGACCTGCAAAGAAACAATGTGAAGTGTATACCTAGAGCCGCTGCGCTTCGCAGGCGCGGGGGGGAATTGGCAGCATCTCCTTCAGAAATTACTGCGAAAGAGGAGGAAAATTTGATTTAAAATCCAGCTATGTAACTAAATTGAATTTGGGACTAGAAAGCCTTCGGCAGACCAATCCTTCCAGCCATCTGATGCGCAATATAAGGTTTCTCATAAAACAAAGAAAACGTCAATTCAGTTGTGAATTCATATTGATACCTGGAACTCTCCTGCTAGACCACCTCTAAAGGCCCAGGGTTCTTGGTCTCCAATTAAGAACTGTGCTGAAGAATGACTACGACACCCTGTTGAGATCAGATCCAAGCGGAGAACGTTACGAGAAAGGGGATTTCCTGGGGTCTCAAACGTCCAACAAACTAGCAAACACTGTGGAAACAGCTCTCTAACAATAATAATCCAGGGTTTCAGGACAAGGCTGTGATAATAATTATTTTTTTAACTTGTAATGGAATTTCAATACTGACGTTCCTTCCTCTGATTAATGAATAATCACTGTTCTAGTGAAAGAATTCTACCCTTTATTAAATTATTGGAAGGAAAGTGTCAAGTTTGTTTAAGTCACGTTTATATATTCCCTAGGTACAGCTATAAAAATCAAGGCAGCTGCTTCCTCTCTACCAAAAGTACAGTAACTTTAAAGCGAAATAAAGTGAAATTGATGACATTTTATTTATTATCACAGCCCAAGGAATTAAAACTTGTCTGAAGTCACATTTTACATTTTGAGGAAGGGTACAGGGAAGGGAAAAATGGGAGAAAAGGGGTTAATCTTGTCAGAAAACTAAGGTCAGCAGAATAAAAGAAATTATTCAGTAAGTTGACAATGAAACAGAGTACTTTTTCTGATAAAGACAATCCAAATTCAGACTTGGCTCAATTGGTAACAATATCAGTCTGACAGATTCTGAGAATAAAGAGAGCCAACTGATGCTCCTTATTTGTCCAGAACTAAAACATACTTTTCTTAAAAGTATGACAGTATCTGGCTCCTCTGAGCAACCATTGTAATCTTTGTGGTGCACTTAGCTCATACATGGAGTGGCAGGCTTTGAGGTCCAAAAATCTGCATTTAAGGTTAGCACTTAACCAACTCCACAGGCAATTAAGGAAGCTAATAATGAGAGAGAATTAAAAGCAAATTATAATTGCCTTCCATAGACAATTAAGGAAGCTAGTAGTAAGAAAAAATTAAAAGATACTTTGGAGGCCAAATCACAATCACCTGCCTAGTCTTCTGACAAGATAAAGCAGCGCAATATAGTTCTTTTCCAACTGAAGACAGCATTCTACCTCCTGTTCAAGTTAACAATCTCATCAGTACAATATATAGTGTGCTAGTCAGACAGTCCCAAAGCAAACCAATTTTTTTTTGCTGACAATTCTGACCCATTAAGAGATTATATTCAGGGTTGTCATTTCTCAGGGGTAGGGGTACTTAAATAAATATATATATATATAAAATATAGTATTTGTTAAATAAATATGAAATAGGGTAAAAATTTTGGTTATGAAGAGAACCTGCCCCATTCCATAGCTCAGTGTAAATTTACACTGCAGGGAAAAAACTATACCTCTCAAACTTTTAAGGAACGGCCAATTTCTCCTACCCCCCACTTTGAGACTACAACATAACTAGCACTTCCAACTATTACAATAAAAAGTTGCATGTACGAAGAGCTGTATAAATGAAAACATGGTTAATGCCTCAGTCGCTGCGCAAACGTGACTTCAGTTCATGCCTACTGCCCTTAAATCTACCTGAGCTACCTCACAGAACCTTTAATTTAAACTAATTAATCATGACGCGCTGTGTACATCTGCCGCTGTCCATCCAATAGTAGTAGAACTTGTGCTGAGGATTCTCCCATCTGTACACAATGGGGAAGAAGATAATAGAAGTCGTTAGTAATCAAAAGTACTGCATAGCCACATTTTTAAAGGACTGAATGCCAGCTGGACTGGAGACTGGAGGAAAACAAAGGGTTCTAATCAGTAACTCCCTGAAATTACTATAGAACCATGAAAATATTTTGTCGTGAGCTGTTGTGGAAGCTATGTGGATGCCAAGATGATTACTTAAAACTTCTAAAATACTCTGACCTTGAGACTGTACGACAGCTATATACAATTAGGGAAAGCTGCCCCCGGAACTGCACAGTTCAGAGGTAAAAGCCTGAGAGGAAAAAGCAGCAATACTATATATAATCAAGAGTTTTTAATAATTTTTGAATTGAAAGCTAAGTAGCCAATGTTTTAAGAAACACTTTCTCAAACCCAATAATCTGAATTATAGGTTGAAAATTTAAGACTTCAATCCCTATAAAGGTTAATATATCCCCTGGAAGGCAAATGCCACCATCCAACAAATAGAGAGGTTTTTCCTAAGCCTAAAAGCAGACAAGTATCACACAGAAGAGGTATTCTGGAGTCTTTTAACAGGAAGAGGTCACAATTCTCTCTTCTACCTGTTATGCGATATATACAGGAACCCAAAGTTCTCTATATTCTTTTTCTCCCAATTCATTTTTTTTATTTTTTAATCTTTGCCCATGCCCTGCGGGAAGTGCCCTAACCAGGGATTGAACCCATACCTCTTGCAATGGGAAGTGTGGGGTGCTAACTGCTGGACAGCCAGGGAATTGCCTCTATTTTCAAATTAATAATCAGCCTCTATTTTAAATAGCTAATTAGTTGTATCAAAGGATAAATTTTTTATATATTTAAGAATCTGAAAGTATATACACAGAAAGTGAGGAATCTCTTTGAGCCCCCTCCTGAGTAACTGTAAGCTCACAGTGTTTCATATTTCTATCTCACAACCAAGACTATGTAACCCATCATAGTGTTTGTGACTACTATGAAAATTGACATGTCAGTTAGCCTTGCTGCCTGCTGTGTACTATGCATAAATCCATTACATATTCCTTATACCTGGATTGAAAACCTGGAAATGAATGAGATTCCCTGGAGAAACTTGGCCATGCTGGTGCTTTTTACTAAGCTTGAGAACTTTAAAAAAAAAAAAAAAAATTCACTGTTGGAGAACTTCCATTAAATGAAGCATTTTCAGGGGTTTGCAATTTTTATCCCCTGCTAAACCAATTACTTGGTAGAGGGATAAAGAAAAAGTCCTATGAAGTAATACCAGGTAGCACCAGAATAGCCTACCACTAAAGCTCGCATGCGCACAGGGCTGGGAGGATGGCTTCCTCTTTCCAGGCCCCTTGGGTCATTTCAGCAATTGTTCTGATAAACACAGCATTAATGTTATCAAGACCCAGCAAGCAGCAGAGAGCTCACATAGTCACAATTCATAGAGTCTCATCTCCAAATCAGATTAAAGTGGTATACATGGTTCCATCCAGGAAGCATTCAGTCAGAGCAAGTTAAAGTCAGTACTTTCTAACACATTTTCAAGATATTTATGCTGAATTAGCCCAAGGGAGAAAAATCAATGTGCTCGATATGTTTACTGAGGCTTGCACCTCAAGTCTGTAATAACAGCTACACCTTTGAAATCTAGGCAAGGAATTTAAACACAGTTGGAAATTCACCAATTCCCTAAATGTTTTTCTCCCTGTGGGATAATTTTTTTTTCTTTTAAGGGACAATATATCTGAGAAGAGATTATTCCTGGTGCACCTACCTAACCACTGTACAAAAGACTTCACCATAGACATTATACTCTTGATATCCCAAACATAGGAGTACATGTCATAAAGGATTGTCCTGTTGGCACAATTGGAGAGCCGAGTGAACATTCCCATCACTAGTCCGCACATCTCTTCAAACTTGGCTGCTCGTGACCGCCATTCTTCAATCTATTGAGGATCAATAACGACACTCAAAAAATTGGAAGTTTAAAAACACAATCTAAAGCACAGTTATAAACTAAGCTGTTTATGTTATCGAGTACCTGCAAATTTATCCTCAACATTAAAGAATCACAGGGCTTAAACTTAAACATAAGCAATAAAGTCTGTGTCTCCCCAAACTGACATATATTCCTAAAGTATTAATCAACTTTGACCTTCTTTTATTCCTAAGGCTGTAAGGTCAAACTATGGAAGCACATGATTCAGCAGAGTCTGCACCTACTTTACAGAACACACTTTAAGATGTGGCCAATTCTCATTTAAGACCTGCTCCATATCATCAGCATGGGGATCCATCCAGGCCAGAGAAGCAAGTATATTAAGTGTACTCACTTTTTCTGAGTCTTTTCCTTTGCAATTGACACTGACAACACTGCTATTTGCTCGAAGCCACTGGAACTCCCGTAACATCTGTGCTCCTTTGGGTCCATGCTCATAAGGAAGGTAGAATAGGTCAGCAAGTAACTGCAAATCCTCCAAAGTCACTGGTTCTGCAGTGTACAAAGGCTTTTCATTTGGACCAGGCACAAACTGCTCCTTGTTTGTCTGTTCATCAGTCTGCATAGGTGCAATATCACTGATGCAATCTTCCTGCATAGACATCTCTGGGGATTTTGATTCAGCTATGCTTTCTTTATCAGTGTCCATTGGTTTCAATTCCTCTGCCATTTTAGCTTCAACAATTTCAGTCAGTATTTGACTGTCATTCTTGTGGTCTGTTTCTTCCTGTTTTTCCACTACCATGTCCATGGGTTCCTCATCTGGCTGTTTCTTTTCTTCTTCCTTGGTCAGGGCTGTAGACTCACCACTCAAGGCTGCTCCCTGGCTCATAATGGGCTCCTGGTAAACAGTTGTAACTACAGTTGTGGCATTTAAAGAGGGTGCTGCAACTAGAGGAGCCCCATCAACTACACTTGCTTTAGCTCCACTGTGTGCGACCTGCCTACCTATAAAAACAAATTGCCAGAAAGATAATCAGAATCAGAAACAGAACAAAGATCCAGAGAAATATCTTCTACTTATCATATCTCTAACTATAAGCCTCAATTTGAGATTCCAAATAGAAAAAAGTGCCACTTCTCTAAACCACCGCAGAGGTGAGGTAGGGAAGAGAGGGGAAAACAAGATCATAAACATGGCAACATCTATTATTTTCTTCTCTTTTGAAGGTCTGTATTTTTGAAGAACTATTAAAAAATTTTTTTAAACAAATTAGCATTCCAAGAAGATAAAACCTATTTAAGGCCAAAAGTAAAATTAAAAAAACCTCATTCTCTAGATTCCTAAATTTCATTTTGCTTGTGAGCCTGTAATAAAACATCACAGATGTTCTTATGTCTCAAACAATGTAATCCAACCCTCTTACAAAGAAAGGCCAAACTCACTGCTGTATTGATGAGGTACGCCAAACTCCTGCAACCATTCCGTTAAAGCTAACTTCAGAGCCATTTGTGGACTATAGAGTACATCAGTTTCAATATCTTCATCACTGCCTTCATTTTCTAACTTTATCTGGATTGATACAGTACTGTCTTCACTATCAGCTGCAAAACAGAGAAAGAGCACAAAAACAGTTTTGATTACAAAACACTAATTCTCACAGTAAAACTGGTGAGGCGAAGAACCAGAGTAAGAACAAACCTCAAGCATAATAATGCAAACACAACCAAGACCCTTCAGCGAACCACTTCAGCTAGAATAGTCATCTAAATGCATTGCCAAATGTAAAATCCCAAATGAAATAATAAACACTAATTTCAGAATCACTGGACAAATCATTGATAAATGTCCACTGATAGTCTTTTCATCTCTAGCCCACCAATCTTTTAATGCCCAACAGGCTTTACTTATATGTTCAGCCAGTGTTAAGTAACTCCTTCTCCATGAAGTCATTTACCCACTTTTGCTTAAGAGAGGTAATCAATCACTCCCTCCTCTGTGTTCCCCCTGCTACTGCTAAGTCGCTTCAGTCATGTCCGACTGTGCGACCCCAAAGATGGCAGCCCACCAGGCTCCCCCGTCCCTGGGATTCTCCAGGCAAGAGTACTGAAGTGGGGGTGCCATTGCCTTCTTCCTAGGACTCTGTAGATAATTATTCTCAGTACTCCTCATTCTATAGTACAGTTCCTTGTCTGCTTTATCAACACAGACTAATTCTTTCAAAGTAGGGACTATTTTATTCTTTGAATCCTTAGTGTCTGATAAATAGGTGTCTGTTAATGAATAAACAACTAGTCAGCATTCTTTTACCTGTAATTCAATTAAGAATTTTTCATAAATAAAAATCAGTAAGCCAATGTCTAAAATAAGGAATGTTTCATAAATGTAAGCTAAACTGAAATTACAAAGCAACCCAGATAAGAATATTTAGCTATCTAAAATACACCATTTAAATATAATCACCTGAAAACATAAATTCAATCAGAATTGCTCAAGGAGTAACAGGAACATTAAGACTACTTTGTCTAGTTCCTCAGGTTTCAAAGGCCAAGTCACATTTTAAAAACAAATAACTGGGGCCAAAAAGTTATTAAGTAACTTGCCCAAAGCCACTCCAGGGAGCCCTTTTTCTATCATTTACATCTCATTCATAGGACTAAACAATACCTTTAAAAAAATTCTTGATAACAGAAGAACATATACTCACCAATGGTTCTAGTTAATCCCAATCTCTTCCCAAGGTCAAAAATTAAGTCATTTACTTACTCATCACTACATCTTTCCTTACTCCATTCATGTTTGATTTGTACCAGGTGGCAAGGGTGTGGATAGCAACATAGTTGGCTTCAAATTCACAATTTGGATTAGTCAAGACGCCTTTTAACCGTGGGATGAGTTCTGTGGATCTTCCTTTGTATGGGCCCAGAAACAGTCTCTTCTGATCGTAATCATTAGCATGAATGTTATCCCAGATTACTGGAGCTCTCTTAATTATCTTCGAAACCTCTTCAATGGACTCTACTGGAATTTCTTTAGAAACAACTTTAGGACCTAAAAATAAAGGCCATCATTTATTAAAAGGCTCTCATACATGGTTTTTCAAAATAGTAATATACTGCATGTAACTTTTTATTTTGTTACATTTTTAAACAATTTTTCTTTTTAAAACAACACAGCAACATGTGCTTCTACTCAGCTTTATTCCCCTCCCTTAGCTATTTCCTCAGATAGATTCCTAGAACTAGTGGTTAGAAGGCACAAATCTTAAAGGTTTGGGCAAGTTTCCTCAAAATGATACATTAGTAAGAAACAAATTTTCCATGTAAACAATTTTTTTTCCAATATAATATATCCTCAATTAGACAAACTCTCATTAACCTAAATCCTGGGAGGGTTTCTTTCCTTAATTCTTAGAATGAAAACTAATACAGCTCATTAGTTCCTAACTACTAGCTGTCAATCTAGCATTAAGGCTTTCATTTCATAAAATACAACATTCTTGACTTTCCTGGTGATATAGTAGATAAGAATCCACCTGCCAATGCAGGAGACATCCCTGGTCTGGAAAGATTCCACATGCTGCAGGGCAGCTAAGCCCATGTTCCCTAGAGCCTGGGGCTCTGCAACAAGAGAAGCCACTGTAAGGAGACGCCTGTGCACCACAGCTGCAGCTAGAAAAAGCCTGTGGGCACCAGCAAAGACGCAGTGCAACCACAGCAAAAATAAAAATTAATGAATTATTTTGATATTCAGACTCTCCTGCAAAATCCTCAAAAAGTATTCTTAATACTAAGTGAAGAATGTATACTTTGTAAAAGGAAGAGAATCTCATTAAGGCTCAGCTTTTTAGAAGTATACAACCAATTTCTCTAGATCCTAGTTAGTTAAAACTTTTACTGTATAAATCTTTAAGACTTACCTGTCCAAAGCACCTCAATTCCAGGTAGAAGTTTTTCACCCACAGTCCTTAAATAAGGAGACTGAGACACATTCGGATAACAGAAAGTGCCACAATATTCTGAATGTAGGGGGAAAAATTAATCAGTAAAATAGGAATGAAATAATCATGAGTATTTCAATGGGGATAAAAATGTCTATCAATTTTAAACTATTTTCATCCAAATGATAAAAGGCCTCTATCTCATGTTCCAAAAGAAGTCAACAAACTAGCTCATTTATGTATTAAAAAAATCAATTCATAAAACCTGATATTCCTCCTCCAAAAGTAGCACAGATCAACCCTTATGATCTATGGTCACTAGAAATTTAAGTTTACTAAAGATAAATAATTGGAATTTTTAGCATTTTCTACAAACTCTGAAATGCCTACATTTCTCAGGTTCAATCAGAGGCCAAACAGACTGGATTGATATCATAATAAAAATAAAGCAAAATTATGCCCCTGGCTTAGAACTCAATTATAACTGACTGTAATTTCAATGAATTAAGTAACTACCAAGTATGATCTTATTAAACATTACTTGAATATTCATGTAGCATCAGAAGAGATAAGGTTCACAGTTCAAAATACTCTTAACAAGACAGACAAACACACGGTTAAATCAATACAGTCTAAAATTTCTTAGAACTTATTTAAACTCTTCCTGAACAAGAAATCAAGCCTGGAGAAGTTTTCTTATAGGCTGAATTTTGAGAGGGAAAAAAAAAGAGAAAAAACATTTTCAGTGGAAGGAACCAAGGAGAAGGGGGGGGGGGGAGGAAAAGGGGGAAAAATTATTAAGCTTTCTATTCTGACTACTGGAAGTAAGAGCCCAGATGGGAGGGGGAGGAATGAAAAGGGATACAGATAGGCAAGGGCAGAAAAAAGGAACAAGTAGGAGGGAAATGAGAAGTGACTTAGTTAAATGCAATGTAAATTTGCTTTTTTCTAGTTTTCACTTTGATAATACTATTCCCTTCCTCTAATCCAGAAAAGGTAACATTCATATACTTTTAGTACCAAAAAATACATAAAATCTTTTGCCTCTTCAGTTGTCATTTATTAATCCCTAAAATTTCTCCAACTTAACATCTGGAGAAACATCTTCTAGAAAAAGAATTCCTACTTTTACATACCAAAGGGACAGGGAACAACAATAAAATTCATACATGGTCTTTTGAAAGTTATGTATTTCAAGACTAGTTAAATAGAAAGCTATTATATACAATACCTGTGGGACAGAAGAGGAAAGTTTCTGGCTCTCCTAGGTATTGATAAATTTCATTTGTGATGGAGACCTGGGCATGAGCAAAAGAACTGAATACCTCTTTGCAGCTGCACACATATTATGGTCAATATCATCAAAAAGCAAGGCAAATGACCTGCATCCAAACTGAGAAACCTAGGAAAGGAAAACAAAACAAAACAAAACAAGACGCTTTACCAGCTCATCTTAAAGAGTAAAAAATACAGGCTTTAAAATATTCAAGTATATAGTTAATAGTTATACTTAAAAGTCAAATATTTTCCTTAGTAGAATGTTCAACGCCAAACCACTCCCTTTCTATTTTCTATGTTAAAAAGCTACACAGTTTCTGTACCCATATTTTCATGTGGGTTTGAATGCACTAAGCAAACTGTCTAACAAATCTTCTATAACGTGGCTTATCCTTCTACGTCTTTCAATACAGAAGATACATACCAGTGGAAAAAAAATGAAAGATAAACTCCAAGACACAAAAAATCCAAGTCATTTGCTCTAGTCAAGATGCACTGATGTTAACTAATTTCTTTGCACATAAACCTAAGTCATCAATCAGAAAGACCAAAATAGCAGAATATGATCAAGCGGGGAAATAAACTCTTAGGAGATTATTCACAGAAACTACTTGTTTTTGTTTTTGTTTTTTTTCCTGGCCGAAGCACACAGATTGTGGGATCTTAGTTTCTCAACCAGGGACTAAATCCAGTCCTGGCAGTGAAGGCACGAAGTCCTAACCCTTGAACAGCCAAGGAAATGCCAAACTTTTAGGTTGGTACAAATGTTAATTGCAATTTCAGACTGTTGATTTAAAATCATTATAATTAGGTTCAAACACATCTTTTATTACTTAAAATAGGAACCATTACAGTCAACACGTTTTTGCCAACGAGAGTTAAGTTTATCTCTATAACATAAAAATCTATGCTTCGGGATTTAACCAACTCTTGGAAAACATTTCCTGCATCCTGCTGGTTTTGGAAGCGTTTTCCCTGCTGTTGAAATGCTTGAAAAAGTGGTAGTCGATTGGCTAGAGGTCAGGTAAATATGGAGGATAAGACAAAACTCTGTAGCCCAATTCATTCAACTTTTGAGCACTGGTTGTGCAAGTGTGGTCAGGCGTTGTCATGGAGAAGATCGGGACTTGACCAATGCTGTTTGCAGGTGTTGCAGCTTCCAGAGCCATCTCACCAGGAGCACAGTTCTGTGACGTATGTGAGCATACTTCTCGGATGTAATGGTTTTGCTGGAATTCAGAAAGCTCCAGTGGATCAGACTGGCAGCAGACCACCAAAGTGACCAGGACCTTTTCTAGCGCAAGTGTGGCTTTAAGAAAATGGTTTAGAGCTTCTGCTCGATCCAACCACTGAGCTGGGCATCACTGGTTGTAGTATGAAATCCACTTTTTGTTGCATGACACCATCCAATTGAGAAATAGTTCATTGTTGCATAGAATAAGACAACACTTCAAAACAATGATTTTTTTGGTTTTCAGTCAGCTCATGAGGCACCCTTTTATCGAGCCTTTTCACTTTTCCAATTTGCTTCAAATGCTGAACCACTACAGAATGGCTGACGATGAATGGCTCCTCTTAAACTTCTTGTCTAGTTGTAAGCGGAGCAGCTTCAATAATGGCTCTCAGTTGGTGGTTGGCAACTTCTGATGGCCAGCCACTGTGCTCATATTCAAGGCTCTTGTCTCCCTTACAAAACTTCTTGAACCACCATTGCACTGTGCACTGTTCATTAGCACTTCCCGGGCCAAATGCATTGTTCATGTTGTGTCTCCACTGTCTTATGACCCATTTTTTAACTCGATTAAGAAAACTGCTTAAATTTGCTTTTTTGTCTAACATCATTTTCACAGTTTCAAATACATGTAAAATATACAGCAAGTAATAAGTCATTAGCAAAAAAACAAAGTGAGAAATGCACATTAAAATGATGTATAATATATCCACATTTAAGAATGTATTCCAACATCAAATGGCAAATGTCAACACTGCAAAACCACAATTACTTCTGCAACAACCTAATACCTTTAAATTCTTTACCAGCCATTCCAATACCACCAATAATATACAGATTTTTTTTCTTCTTCTTCTTTTTTTCTTTTAAAAGGTACACCACAAGGCAAGTGGGATCTTAGTTCCTTGACCAGGGATAGAACCCACACCCCTGGCAGTGGAAGCATGAAGTCTTAGTCACTGGACTGCTAGGGAAGTCCAATATAAACTTTTGTTTTAATAAACATATTACACTTACTTTACCAAAACAGATGTGCAGCTTTTGTTAGGTAGAATGTAGATTCCAATCACGTTCAACAACAGCTTACACGTTTACCTAGTTTTTCTTCTCATTTTGGGAAACTAGCCAGTCATTTCCAGACTGAATTATGTCTTTTAACCACATAACCGAGTGAATCCTATTTCTATAACCTCACTGAGTTCAGTCAAGCAAGCACCAATAGCATACACAGTTTCTAGAAATGTGACTCTGGAAGACTCAGAATCAGCTGCAATGTGAGGTAAGTCTCCACCTCAAGTCTTCATTAAGAATCTATGGAAATAGAGCTTATGAGCATTCTTTTAAGCATTACTTCTAAGCATTCTTTTAAGGCAGTTCTTATGCAAAGTGAAGTTTGTAAAGCAATGGTACCTCCGGTAAAGCTCTTTTCACTCCCTTTAGAAAATATTCCTATCAAAAGTAAAAAATTTGCACAGAAAGTAAAAATCTGTACAGGAACAAAGAAGTAATATGAATCTGGTTTTCTTTTTATATCATAAAAGCAACTCAGAAACTTTTCAGTTTCATGTGCTGACTCAGGGAAAAATAACCGAAAAGCAAGGAAATTACCTGGTCCAATTTGCGTTTCAATGTAGACACTTCCTTGGGGTTAGAAAAAGTAATATCCAATCCAGGTGAGATAGCATAGATGAACTCTATCTCATATTCCCGTGCAGCAGAGATGAGAGTCATAAGTTGCTCTAAAGAACAGAGTCCATGACTTTAGAAAGCAGCACAGAAAACTAAAAGACCCTTCACCTTTAAACTGAAGGTTATTTTTCTCCAATTTTCAATAAGTCAAGGAAAAAAGTCCCTTCAATTTTACAAAATGTGACAATGTGACAACAGGCTTACATAATGGCACAAACTTGATACAATTTAATATCACCCTGAACTCAACAAAAGCATTCTCTTCCTTCCACTGCCATTTCTCAAAACTACTCAATTAAGGCATCAATCTTCTTATTGAATGCAAAGCAGTTTTATTTCTCAAGTGTTTGAGAGTTATGTTTTTATTTCTGCTGTCTCTGTACAACTGGAATTCCTAAATAAATAACTCTATATATAACTACTTTATAATTTAGAAGAAAAGAAGAAAAATATGTTCTTAAGAGCCAGGGTTAAGTGATGGCCTTAACAATCTTGACATCTCTGTAGCTACAACAAAAAAATCTATCACAGTTTTACGTTTCTAAAATGTGACAGACAATTTTCCTAAGTAAATTGAAATACTATTCCATACCACAGGATATATCTTTAAATAACTGTCAGTAGTATCTTAAGATAGTCATTAACTGTATTTTGATCACATTAAATTTCATTACTAGCATCACCAGAAAATAATCAAGTTGAAGAAACACTTAAGTTATATAGAGTAGTAAACAACAAACTAGATGGAGTTTTAATTGCTTTTTTCATATTTAAGAAAACTTTCTGCCTTCACT
Source organism: Aepyceros melampus (assembly GCA_006408695.1). Lineage (NCBI taxonomy): Eukaryota > Metazoa > Chordata > Mammalia > Artiodactyla > Bovidae > Aepyceros > Aepyceros melampus. Next base: position 245,662 of record SJXQ01012951.1, on the reverse strand, counting down.
GTCTTGGCTGGGCTCTGTAACCAAGAATCAAGTAAATTAATTATTAATGTATTTGTAACTAACTCACTTGTAACAAGTAAATTACTTGTTAGTTATCATTTAATTCCAGGTATGAAAATGTTCCCCTATTCACTCAAGTACACAAAGAAAAGCACTTCACGATTTGTCTTAGTTACTTATATTTATGAATTTTATGTAGCTAACTCGACATAAGAATACATGCAGAAAGGACAGTTTGGGATGGCTTTCACTTCAGTATAGGCCTGAACCAGGGTAAGGTTGTTCTTGACTTTAAATAATGACAGGACCAGTACGTAATCAAGTGGTTAAGAGCAAGCCATACTGATTGAACTTGAAGCAAAACAATCAGTAATACTAACCCTGTCTTTATTTTAGATTTTGGTATTTTGTTCATGGATTTTTTTTGCTTAGTTCTGGTTTAAAAAATAGATAATACTTTTTATCTTTATTACTGATTTTTTGGAGTACTTTAAAACTTGCACCCAAGGCAGGCACCTCACTTGCCTTGCCGGATGCCTAGCCTTGCTTCAGCACCTCTTTGTCCAATGGCCTACTGTTTACTGGCAGAAGTTAAAAAGTACAATTATGACCACAAAACAGGTGGAGTCAGACTGGCAAACCCATGAATCACACTATGGCTACACATTGTTAGTGCTAGTCTTTCAATCCACGTAACACCCAGAGTTACTATATAAAAGAAAATGAGCTACAAAGTGAAAGTGGAATACTTAATACATTTAAAATATACCTGTTTTCTTCACATACTCTACATTTACAGATTAAAAAGAAAAAGATTACCGGCTTCCTCCACTGAATACATCTCTCGCCAAAACATCCTATGTTTGTAGTCATCTTTTGGAGCATACAAATATGTATTTAATTCCCATTTTTGGAGCCTTGAGAGGAAAGAAAATTACATGTATATAAACAGGCAATATGCATAACCAATATACCTCAATTTTTTCCCTTTTCTTGGAGCAGCTCCATCTCTTAAAAAGTTAATATTCTGGGGCAGTAGCTTTTAACCTTTTTCAAGTCCAGTGGAGTTGTAAAAAAAATTAAATAAAGAATGTTAACATATCCAACTGTCTTAAATAAAAATACAACAGCTCTGAGTGAAGCAAGTGAAGCCCAAAACCTATTCAGCTTTCCCAGGAAAGGCTGAGAACCACTGGCCTAGGTGAAGAGGAAGACGACCAAGGTTAAAATAACTTCTGCAACTGAGAAACCATCACACTATACTCGGCCTACTCAGTGCTAGCGTTTCCTCAAACAAAAGGAAATACGAATGAAGACTCTCCTTCACATAATAAAAAATTACCTTCTAAAGAGTTCTTTTCTCTGCTCCATAACCCATGGTCTTCCATAAAATCCTAGATTCAAAGTAAGAATGAAATTGTAAGAATGTGATAAACTGTGTACTGAGAAAACAGATTACAATACAAATGATGTCAGTTTGTAAACAATACAAAAATTTGAAGGATGTTTAGTAAAACATTAACATGTTTTGGGGTGATATTATAAAGTGACTTTAATTCCCTTTTTGCTTAGGCAAATTTTCTGGTTTTTCTACCATGAACACTAATTACTTATGTGAAAAGAGGTAAATGTCATTTCTTTTCATTGTCATAGAAGACCAAATATATTTAAACCTAACTTTTTTAAAAAGTGAGGAGAGGGGAAGCCTAGTAACCCCAAGCTGCTATTACTAACAAGTACTATCTAGGAGGGGAATTAAACCACTTTTAGAGGTAGAAAAGGTAGGAAAAAAAAATCAAGAACAGAATTAGTAAAGAATCTGACTGACCCAATTTTGTGATTTTGTTTGTTTCCCAAAATTACATTGTAAAAGAGATCCAAAAAGTGCCTTAAACCACATTCACAGCAAATTCAACATCGGAACTGGCCCAAACAGGAAACTCAAGCAATCTCAATTCCAGAGCAAATGTTTGAACAACTGAAAATTCAAGAATGTGACTGACTCCAGTATCCCATGTGGGGCCACAGCACTAGCAATGCAAGAAACAAACCTGCAGATGGATGATGTTAGTGATTTAAGTACCAAACTGGTATTACAGCTTGCCTAACCTTTACTTTCCACCAGTCTCAATCTAATCATCTGCCAGAGATAAGGACAACCTCTCAAAAGTATTGACGAAGATGGTTCAAATTGTGAACACAAAATGCTCCTTACACACACAATTTAACAAACTCAAAACCAAACTCAAAACCAAAATTTCTGAACTGTAATAACTTCCACTCTAAACAGAATAGTTACTCTGCGCAAAGACAATAAGACAGACCAAAAAATAAAAAAGAAAAATTCATTAGGTACTAATGCATGAAACTGTAGCACTTGGAATCTGGACAATTCCATGGTTACTCTCTTACAAGTGATTTAAAATGTTAAGTGATTTTTACAAGTCTTTATAGCTTTCCTTCAACAGTTTGATTATCATTACCTCTTAAAGGAGTAGGCATTAAACTTTCCTTTAGAGCTGTCTCAACATTTAAAAAAATTTTTTTCAAAGGTCCAACATTTTAATCTTCAGAAACCTTAAATGCTCTTTGAGAGTAAGGTTCATGGTTTTAGTTAACTGGCACCACAAGGAGGAAGCAGGGCTGTTATACGAGTTAAAATCAACAGATTCGTCCACAGAACTTGCAACATATTCACATCATTCAAGTAAACCTTAAGAACTGGGATCTTTGTTGATTGTCAGTGCAGTTCATCCTTGCTTAAAAAAAAAAAAAAAAAAACCCTCGTAAAAAAAAAAAAAACAACCCAAAACAAAACTAACACTCAGGGTAGACCTTTTTGGCAAAACTTTTGTTTCACTTTTATATATGTATACATATGTGTGTGTTGGTTTGTGATGTAAAATGTACTTTTAAAATCAACAAATTTTGTGGGCCACTGTAATTAAATACTTGTAAATAAAAGCACAAATTAACCTCATAAGTATGTAAATAAATAATATCAACAAAGGTTTGTGAGGGAAAGAAAAACAAACACCAAAAAAAAAAAAAAAAAAAAATCAGGTGCTTAGTCACCAAGGAAATATTCCAGGGAGTGGGAAGGAGAAAAGACAATAGGTAACACAATTCTAAGTAGACTAGTTCCCTTTTAATACTATCCTGAAAAACAAATCAACTCATCTTAAACCACAACTAACTTTTTCTATAATTACTGAAGGTGTAATCCACAGGCAAGCTTCCTTAGACTCACTGTAGTCTAGCTCTAAAATTTCTAATCGTCCAGCACTTCTCTCCCACCCTCCACCCCAAGATCTTAGGTCACAAAACACAGATTATTTTCCTAGTATCTCCCTGCAGATTCTAGTCCTATAAATACATCGATGGATAAGTCAGGCAAAGCAATCATGTTTTCATAAACATCGACTCCGGACTAACACATAGGTAGTTTTTCCATTCTGTTTTCCCCAAAATTGTGCAACAGTTAACTTCACTGACCGTTTCATTTCTAACCCTAGCTGCCAACTAGTCTTGTTTTCCCCTACAATTAAACTTTATCTAAAATACCATAATCACCACCCATCTTTCAAATGAATACTCCATATGTTCGGAAGTTCTCAACCAAGAGGACAATCCTTCTTTCCTTTTCCATGTCTTTCTGGCTTTTTATAAAGACCAGTACTTAACTGTTACTCCTACGCACACCATTATATATAAAAGAAAACTAACGAAGTATACAAGCTAGGAAACCCTGGGTCAGCCAAAATACTTTATAAAGTTTGAATACATGCTGTACTTCAGGTAAGAGCAATAATGAAATTGATTTATACTTTCATAGAATGCACATCTGTGGAACATCTGTCCATTACATTCATAAACTGTGATACAATCTTCTACTCATTTCCTCCAACCACCAAAGAAAGTCCATCAGTCCTAAATGGTAATGGGAAAGGTGGTGAAAAGCAATTTTTAAACCTCTTCTGCAATAACTAAACTAAAAACTCCATATCGCAGATACTATTAAAATCAGTAGTTAGCAAAGGGCAATTTTCCAGGCTGCAAAAGAAACTGAATTCAAAGGGTGGGAGGTTGGGGACTGAATAAACAAAACAAGAAACAAACAAACAAAAAACAAACCAAAACAAAAAAAACACACACCTCTAAGCAAAAAGGAATTTGAAAAACTATAGGCCCACAGTGCTTCCCTTCACTCCAGGAATACAACTAGCACATCCGTTGGGTAGTCTTTTTCCCAAAGGGTAGGGGCAGCAGCACTATACATGCCTTTCCGTCTGTGAACCCAAACCAGCCTAGGAAACAAGATCCCAAGGTACAAAGATGTAAAACTCAGAGCCCAAGACCAGACTTCCCTACACCGCCTCCACTGGAGCACGCCTGGCTCCAAGCCCACGGCGGGTGGGGTCAGGCACGTTAATAGCCAGAGGGGAATTCGACGCCGTTCCAGAACGCGAGAGACTTGCCCACCCTCTCGCCTCTTCCCTCGTTCCAGCAGGGTCAATTTCAGACCCATAGGAATCATCCCCTTTTAGAGCTCCCCCCCCTTCCCCTCTGCCCGCCACCGCCGCCGCCCAGGCTCCGCCGCCATCCGCCTAACCAGGAAAGAACAGATTACTACTGGGGTGGGGCGGGGGGAGGACACTCCTGCCCAGCCCGCGCCACAGCTCTCACCTTCCACCACGCCACACAGGAACCTCCGAGCCCCTCCTGCCGCCCCGGCGACCGCTGCTCCCCCGGCCCCGGTTGGGTTGTCTTCTCCCGGGGCTGGAGATGCCTGCGGCTCCAACGATGCCCCCGCGGAGGCGGCAGGGTTGGAGTTGAGCTCGCTCTCCCGCTCCTCCAGTGTCGCCTGGCTCTCCTTCTGCACCATCCTCCTGCCCCCAGCCGCCGCCACCTCTGCAGGTCCTCCTCGGCCTCCGTCCGTTGGGCCGCCGGCCCGGAGCCCTGGAGAGGGCCTCGGCTCCTAGCGCGCGCCCTTCCTGCTCCTTCCCTTCCCCCTCTGCCCTTCCCCCTCCCGCTCCGCAGGGACCCGAATGCCCGGATGAGAAGGGCGGCGGCACCGGCGCGAGCCCTTTGTCAGCCGCTGCCTCAGCCTAAGCTGGGGAATGCCGGAAGCCTAAGCTGAGATCGAGTCCGCGACGTATCGTTCTCTGGAGGCAGATGGCCACGGCTCTTTTTCTCCTTCTCAGTTAGCTTCTCTTGACCTTCCGATAATCCTAGTTCTCCCGCTGCCTCCTCCCGAAACCCTGGGTCTCCTCTGCTGCTGCCTCTACCGCCCGCTTCCTGTTTATCCGCACTGCGCCTGCGCCGGAGACCGGCTCAGACCGGTCCCTTCAGCCCGGCTCCCCCTCCTTCTTTTGAGCCAGTCTATTGAGCTTCATTGGGTAGGGGGGAGCAGAACAGAAAAGAAGCGAAAAGCGGAAGGTAACGAAGGCAGTGGAATGTACCATTTATGCTCGCCACCCTCCAGAAGGAGCCAGACTCCCAAGAACAGACCATTAACCAACCCCGAGAAGGGGAGAAGGGAGGAGGCTGGAGCGGGTTGGGGCAATAGGCCTGTGGATAGGCCCGGCAGGCGCGAATGGGTGAAAAAAAAGGTGTTTACTCTCTGAATGCGCAGGCGCGGAAACCAAGCCTCTGGTTCTTAAAGAGCTGGGAAGAAACTGACCTACTTTATATTGAGATTCTTCTGACAGTTTGGTTCATTACATCAGCCTGACCCAGGCTCGGTTCTGTGAAGACAACACTCCAAGAAGCTCAGCTCACTCCTCTGGCCTGAAACATATCCCCCCACCTCCAGCTTGGCGCTAGCCCCCTTGAAAAACCATTCCTTCTTTCTGCAGACACCTATGGAGCTCGCCTCCTGCTTACCTCTTCGGCCACTATGAGCTCACAGCAAGGAGGTTCAGACTAACGAATACACACACAGTCCCCTCATGGTGTACCCAGGTGTTGTGGGAGCTCAGAGGAGGGATTGACTTCATCTTCCCTTGGGTAGAGGCGGCGGCCATGGCTTCACTTTCGAGCTGGGTCATAAAGGATAAGTAGGAATCAGCCAAATTGAGTTGGGGAGAGAGAACACTCTAGGCAAGTGGAAGGGAGTACAAATGTAGGAAGGGGTGAAAAGGCCTGGCCTGTTTGGGAATGGGGGGTGTGAAGTGTGTATAAGGGAGAAGTGAGACTCTTTGAGCCTCAGCACAAGCATAATTTCCTTGTGCGAAGCCTTCCCTGAGCCCTAGGTGGACTTCATCTCCTTGCTATTTGGGTCTCCTTGCTATTTGTTCTTAGGGCTCCCTTTGATCCTGTCATTATGCACTTGGTGGTTGAGAAATCTGTGGTTACATAGGTATTTTAAATGTGAAATAAACGTCTCCTCATTCTGATTATTAACACTTAACATTGTCCATCTTATACTTCAGTCTCATATTGACTCCTCCGACGGTAGACCAACTTGTAGCTTCACAGACTCTTATAGTCCCTCTTTTTAGTCCTGGAGTGTTAAGATGGGGATTAGGAGCAAGTATTTTCTTAGGGGACTTCCTGTGTGACAGTGGGGGGCCATAGCAGCTTCACTAGATATTGTGGTCCTTTGGGGATTTTGGAGCTGGCATTCCAGGTGACCCCAGGCCCCAGTCTCATGACACTTTCCTCTTTGCTTCACACTTTACACTGTGGCAACTGGTAGCAAGTCATCAGCCATAATTTCATCTACTCTCCATAGTCAACACTTCTTGACTCCATGACCCAGACAAGATCCACCTTCCATATCTGTACTTCTCAAGCTTAAAGGGCAATTTTTGCCACACTCTTTGTCTCCATAACACACCTCTAACTCCCAGCGCCTACAGTAGGAATCATAGCCTAGCAGGCCTGTGATAAACAGTTGAGGAAGGAACAAGTTAGGGTCCTGCTCTCACAGGGCTTACATTCTGGTTGGAGAAAGAGATTCAGTTATACACACAGGAACTCAGTTTGTGATACGTTTTATGAAGGGAGGAAATCTAGTGATATGATGAAAAGTAACCACAGTAAGGAAGGTCTACTTCAGATGGAAGAAAAGTAATACAATTAAACAATGATAGTGATTTAGACTAAGGAACAGCAGTGGAGAGAGACGGTGAACCTTTGATGGTGGAATTGGTGATTTTTTTTTTTTTTTTTGCTGTGCTGCTTGGCTTGTGGAGATCTTAGTCCCCTAGAGATCCAGGGATTGAGCCTGGCCCTGGGCAGTGAAAGCACCAGAGTCCTAACCACTAGACTGCCAGGGAATTCCCAGGATTGGTGATGAATTAAGGGAGAATAGAGGGAAAGTATGGAAAAAGAAAAGAAGACTCCTAAATTTTGACCTGAGCAACTAAGTAGATGATGTCATTTATTGAGATGGGGAAGACTAGGAAGGTGTGAGTCAAAATTCCATTTTGAACATGTTAAGTATGACCATTATAGATCCACATGAATATGTCAAATAGGCAATTGAATGTGTGGGTCTTGGAGCTCAGAGGAGAATTCTGGGGATAAAAACTTAGGAGTCTCCCTAATAGATAATGTTTAAAGCCATGGGATTGGAGTCTTATGGAAAAGAGGCTCCGGTCTGAGCTGTGGGGACCAATGTTTAATATTCCAAATGAGAAGGATGAGTTATCAAGGGAGGACTGAGAAGGGATGCCCAGAAAGGCAAAAGAAAAACAAGAAAGAAGAATGCTTTGAGATGGAGCAGCTAACAACATTCAGAATCTAATCAGTGGCCAGAAAATAATGATCAGATCCCAACCTCCTGTCTTTTTTATTTTTTTTTCCCCCACTTGGTTCCCATTTGTCTGCCCTAGCTCTGGGGTACTTCTCAGTTCCTAGAAATTCTCAGCTTCAGACTTCAACTTCCCTTAAGCTTCAATGTACTCTAAAATATAGAGACTGTCTCCATATTTAAGCCAATTATATACATATACTTAACATACCCATTTATCCAAACCATACAGTTACTCATACAATTATGAAATACCTATTACTTGCCAGGCCCCAGGATAGGATGGTAAGGGGGAAAAAAACCTAGTCCAGGCACTCAAGGAGTCCTCAGGAGCTTACAATGTAACAAAAAAGACAAATAATCACTCAAATAAATACACTTGAATACACAGTTACAAACTGTTAAGTGTCTGGAAGGAAAAGTATAGGGCAACATGACAGCCTGTCACAGTGTTACATTGTCTCGATTATACATGACATGCATAGCATCCATCTTTCACACACAAATTTTTACTGTGCTCCAAGGCCACCCTGGACAGAGATTTGGGGGACTGAGTCTAGTATCAACCCTCATATAAACTCATCGGTTGATGTTGAGCAAGTCCTCTCTGCTCTTTGGGCCTGTTTCCTCTTCTGTACAATGGAAGACTGAGAGGTGGATTAGATCACAGGTTCATAATTAGGGCCCATGGATGGGCTTCAGGGACACAAAAATATATGGAAAACTGTGCTATTTTTTTCTTCTAGACAGTAGGTCCACATATTTAATTAGATCCTACGGAGGGGTTGTGACCCAAAGAAACCCAAGGACCTAAGGAGCAGACAGCTATGTGATGATGTGAACAGAAAAACAGATGACAAAATGAAGGACTCTGGAAGTAAGGTTTTGTTTCTTAGACACCATACCCCTCCCTTGATCTTGTCAATGTGTGCATGTACAATGTTGGAAGAGAAGGCCTGATCCCCCTTATATGGACTGTAAAGCTTAGTTACCATATAACACTGCCCTAGAGAAAGCATGGGAGGAACTTAGCATTGGCAGCCCCTCTCCAGGAGCAGAACAAAGAAAGGTTCCTGCCCTACTCAAGAAGCTTCTATTACCCTTTGTGTCAACTGCTCCATGGTGACCTGTCCTTGCTCCACTTCATCTGCTCCCCCATCATTCTTGGCTAGAGTACAGACACAAATGTACATCTATACTAGCTGGAATGTTTACACAAAGGAACTTTCATTAGAACCTAAGGGGAATTCCCCTCTTAAAAGCATTTTGAAATTAACTAAGATGTATTAATATGTAAATTAGAAGTTCTTGATTTGATTTGAAAAAATGTTTAGCCAAAAGACAGCTGGCTTGGCATAGTCTTTGGGACATCAATCATCTTTCTCTTCCTTGTCTCCTCCAAGGATGAGGGAGATTCAGGAGCCTCTCTAAGGTCCAGGAGGTTTTCAACTCTTCCAGAACATGTGACTTGATCTCCCGCCAAGGGGTGGCCATATTCTAGGAAAGGAAGCATTTTCTTTGGGATCTAAAAGGCTGTATGAGTTAGGGGTTGTGAGTTTACGTGTGGGGTAGGAGGGACAAAAAGGCAGAGACAGCACCCTGTGCATAGCCATTGTGTTTTATTGGATCTGATGATTTCTTATTTTACAAAAATTACAGAGGAACCAAAAATGCAAAGTAGTCAACAGTGTTCTTATGGCAAAGGGGGCTCCTGGGGGCCCTCCGCCTCAATTCACAGCTGACTTGGAAAGTGAGCTAAATAGGACAAGCAGATATATTAAAGAGTAGCAGTGTGGCAGGGCTGCTGACAGTGAGGTGGGACCTGGATCCTATGGTCCCTGCCTTCAAGGTGTGCTCAGGGGCATCTTGGGTAGATTGACTAGAGCAAGAGGAAACTCTGAGTAGGCTATGAGGAGGCTATGTGGGGAGGCAGGAATAGAGCCTGGGTATATCAAAAATTCTCAAAAATGCCCCCACACTGGGTTCAAATGCTATGTCTGCCTCCTTTCTTTTTCTCCTGAAGGCATCCACAGGGTGGTCCCTGACTTACGCCATGCCTCCAGGTCTAGAGGAAATGGCAAATGAAAACTTAAGTTGTAGTCATCAGAGAAGGTAGGCTGAAACTTTGGCAGGTATCAGTCAAGACAGCTCCTACCCATCTTCCCCCTGCTGCCACCACCACTACCCAAACAGGAAGGAAGGAGAGGAAGAAATTCCAGGGATCTGCCAAAACCCAGATCCCAAGTTCTCCTGGGATACTGAGGAGTATATGGAAATTTTCTGGGGATATTTCCAAGGTTTTCTGAAGAGCCTGGAAACATATATTCTGATGGCTTGGGGTGGCAGACCTGTAGAGCTCAAAGCGATAGACTGGTATGCTGTCACTGACAATCCCCAGGCCTTTCTGCTCTCTACCACAATTGCCTCCTAGGGCCTACCCACTGGCTTAGGCCCAAGGTTACTCCCTCCACATTCTTGACCCCCTCCTACAGCACTGTCAAAGGCCCTGGCCTAAAAGGCCAGTCAGTGGCAAGGACAGAACAGCCTTTTTATAAGGGAATCTTAGGGGAAATGTTTATGAGATCTGGGATGGGGGAAGCACCATAGCAGGAGACATTTTGTCTAGTGTTGTGGTTTTTCAGTTGCGGGGTGGGAGGGGAAGGACCAATCAATTACCATAACAGGGCAACCTTGGCACTGAGTTTCAGGCAGAAAGGGGGAGCTGTTGGGAGTTGAGAACACCCCCACAGATACACTCTGCCCACTCCCTACCCTCCTCAGCTCCAGCAGTTATGGACCACCAAATCCCCAGGCTCTTGGGTTTCTATAGCCCCCAGGGTAGAGCTAGGATGAGGACAGACCTGGGAAGAGAAGGGTGAGGTCCACCTGACTAGGGCTAGAGCATGGTCCCCCCCAGGGCAACTGACCCCCTCTCCTGGGGAGTTAGATGACATTGTCAAAGAGTTGCATGGACCTCATGATGTTCTCGTCCTGTAGCCATGGTGGAAGAGGCAGATTGGAGAGAAAGAAAGAAAAAGAGCTTATCAGAGAAAGGGAGAAGAACACTGATTCAGAAATAGGGACGTTCAGAGACAGAGAGAGGCAGAGAAGAAGGAGACAATCAGAGAGGTGGGGAAGGGACAGGCCTCCCCAAGTTATGAAGGAAAAGGATTCAGAATTGGGGGTAGTTAGGGAGACAGTACTTTGCCCAAAGGAGCTTTCTCCTACATCATTGAATCAGGCCCTCAGTCCAGATCAGGGAAATGTAGAGGGCAGGGCCCTGTACCTTTTGACAAGACTCAATGAATTCCTCAATAGTCACCACGCCATCCTTGTTCCTGTCCATCTTCTGCAAAAAGGTAGTCAGGTAGAGAAAACAGGAGGGATGACAGGAGAGAGGCAGGCAGAACTCAGGTAAGTTCCTTGCTGGGACCTTGCCTCCTTCCTTTCACTCCAAAACCCAGCCTGCCCAGTCCCAGGCACCTGGAAAAAGCTCTCCACGTGCTCCCTTGGGGCCTCCTCCCGGAGTGCAGGATACGTGTACTTGCCCATCATGTCATAGATGGACTTCATGATATCAAGCATTTCCTGTTAGACCAAGAGAGAAGAGGATCCCTCCTCAGAGCCTCCAGCCTCCTAACTAGAAGGCCTGGGGCAGACCTCAGCCCTTGATGATGATGCATATGTGGGTCACATTCCCCACCAAGGGGCCCCGTGCCTGTCCCCATACACAAATAACCTCCCACCTCCTTGGTAATACAGCCATCCTTGTTGAGATCATACAGGTTGAAGGCCCAGTTCAGCCTATCATCTGTGGTTCCCCGAAGAATCACCGACAAACCAGCCACAAAGTCCTAGGAAGAAGGCAGAGGAAAATGAGTCTTCAGGTACCTTCACTCAACCCTCTCTCTGGTTTAGCCCAGCCCTGAAGTCCCAGGAAACATGCTTCCCTGGCCCACCTCCTCCAGCTCACCTCAAAATTGACTGAGCCATCATGGTTGGTGTCAAAGGCATTGAAGAGAAAAGTGGCGTATGTGCTCGAGTCTGTAGGATAAGTGTGGGTGAGCAAGCTTGGCTTCCAGACAGGAGCAGACTTCCTACCTCCCTACCTCTGTGGGGCTCTGCCAACCCCATTCACTTGGCATTTCCAACCCCTCCAGAACCTCTCCCCAAGGACTTGTCTCCTTACCTCCTTGAGGAAAGAACTGGGAGTAAATCTGCTTGAAGTTTTCCTCATTGACAATTCCACTGGGACATTCCTGTGGGTAGGATGGGGAGGGAAAGCAGACTGAAGGAAGAGAAGAAACCCTCTTCTACTCACCACCCATCTGCTTACTCACATTCCCACTCCACCCTCGGTGGTCAGAGACTCCCAGAGAGGGGAGATGTCTTTGCGTCTCTAGGTGGCTCACCATGTAGCTCTTCTACTGGAGGGAAGACTTCTCCCAAGCGCACAAATAAAAATCACAGAGCAGAAAGGCCAGTCTACAGGCTCCCTTCTTAAACTGGCAGGCACCCCTATCTAGGAGCTGTCCCTTCCCCTCCCCATCGCTCTCACTCCGGAAGCAAGAAAAGTCCTACACAGACCCCACCCCTCCCCAGTTAGGCTGAGCTTTGCACTCACGTTTTTGAAACCCCGGTACAGGACCTGCAGCTCCTTGCGCGTGAATTTGGTTTGCTCCTGCAGCTGCTCCAGACCCTCGGGCCGGTGACACACGGTGGACAATTCAAACTCATCCTCCACGCTGTCTGCGGGGTGGGGGCGGTTGGGCGAGGGAGGGGGGACAGCCGCGCCTCAGGCCTGTCCCCCATGACCCCTCTTCAAAATCACTTAACTATCCAACCCCCCCATCTCCGACGCAGACCAGCCTGCCAGTTCCCCTGATCCCGAGCCAAGGACTTCAAGGCAAGGAAAGAAGACACCAAGTCAGCTCGAAGTTAATCAGCGGGCTTAGTCCAAGGCCAGGCCTAGCCCTAAAGCCAGCGGTCTGAGTCAGCGCTGGCCCCTGGACCCTTGATCCCTGGTTGGAGGGGAAGGCCCCCAGTCCCATCTTCATCCCAGGACAGGAGCAGGAAAACTGGGTTGGAGAAGGGGCTTCTGAGGGTGGGAACTCTGGGCCTTCCCTTACCAAACTCAGATCCGCCCAGCCTTACCCTCGTCCCGCCCAGACCCAGCCCTCTAGCCAAGCCCCGCCTATCCCAGCCATGCCCGAGCCATGCCCCGCCCAGCGCCAGCCAAGCCCCATCCATAGCCCAACTCCTGCCACACCCCTATGTGCCTTAGAGAAGGCCATCATCCCAGCCCCTGCCCAGTTCCCAACATCCAGTCCCCAGGCAGATGCCCCCAACTCAGGCTCCCAAAGTTCCCCGCACCCGCCCCCACCAGGAGAATAAGTCACCTGGGTCCAGCAGGCGGGGTCTGTGGGGGCGGAGGGAGGCTGGGGCGGCTAATGCTGAAGGGAGCGAACTGTCACCGAGAAAGCGGAAGACCCGGCCAGCTGCACACACCTCGCCCCTCACACTCACAGCAAATCTCACAGACCTGCTTGTTACAATGCACACTCCCCATCTCCTCGCGCACGCAAAGGCACGCATAACAAATGAGCACAGACACACACAAATCGGACCTTACGCATATCACACCTATCCTTTTTCGGAATCTACCCCCATGTGAGACCCAGCAGAATCAAACACAATGACATTCTCAAGTAATGACTACAAACTGGGTCTTTATAGCTTGCAAAATGCAGTATGTATAATCCTGTGAGGTGGACAAGGCCCAAACGAGGAAACTGAGGCCTACAGACAAAGCGAGGTCACTCAACTGGGGACCAGGTTGGTCCTAGAAAACTCCCGTATCTTGGCATCTGAAGGACGGTGGACTCGGCCCTTAAACTTGTATCCGTCTAGTCAAGGCACTGGTGACCTACCTCTCAAAGTCCAAAACATGCCCAAGACGGGGAGGGCGACCAGACAACAACCCCATGCACAGACCCTCACAGCCACCTGGTCCAACCTCTGCCACCTTGGCCACACTCACACAGGATCAGGGACACCTCAGCCAGTCACAGTGACCATGCCCCCAAATCCAGATCCAGCCCATTTCGCAGACCTAGACACTCAGGCCCCGCCTCCACGCTGACCACGCCCCCTCACACTTTGGTCAGCCAGCGCCCAGCCCACCTCTACCAAGTTCGTCACGCCCCCACACGCACTCACACTCCTTACACCCAGACACACACGGGCCCCACCCCCGGAAGCACAGGAGAGGCACTTGCTTTCACTGACTGAGGGCAGGGCTTGGGGCCCGCAGCATGGCAGCAGCTTGAGGAACCGCTGCTTCAGCGCTTTTTTAGTGGGCCCTGGAGGGTGGCCTGGGAAGAGAGAAGACCCCAGGAGGGAACATTAACCCCGCTGTCCCTCCATTCCCTGTACCCTCCCCATCATCACAAATCAACCCCGGCTGGGGGCGGGTGTTGGGGGAAGATGGGGGGTGGAGAGAGTAGCTGGGGCCGGTGAG
>SJXQ01012951.1:216959-231207 GCA_006408695.1 Aepyceros melampus | reverse complement strand
GCCGGTTAGGGGAATCCAGTGGGTTTCATAGGCACAGAAGGTCCACCAAGATGGCTCGGGCACCTTGTATAAAGGCACACAGCTGGGGACAGCAAGATGGCGGGGGCGGGGAGAAGTGGCATATTGGCCTCAGTCTTTGTTGACCCAGTGTCCTTGGCTCCAGTGCTACATATGATGTCCAGCCCAAGGACATCTCTCTCTCACACACACATATACAGTGACAGGTGTGTATACATAGAACAATAAATTACACAGTGATGGATGCTACACAGGGACAGCTTGATGCCCAGTACCTCACTCAAACCCAGTGGCCTCCCAACACATGCACACACAGACACAGACACACCTACTTTGACCTAGTGCTTACTCTTTAATACAAACATACATAAATGTGACTGACCCGGGAAAAGCCAGACAGACATGTAGGCCATATAGGCCATCTTACACAGAGCATGAGCGATCAAACCACACAAAGAACACACCATGACCCTGGGGCATCATGTCACAGTATGGTCATCATGCTCATAGCATATTGTGACCTAGGTGCCCATGGCACCAGATATTTAAGCACCTTACCCTCAGAACCTGCATTTGCCCTGGGCACACCCACCTTTCTTTCCTATAGTCCCTCATTTCAAGGCACCTAGAATCTTCATGCCAGCAGAAGAGTTCTCAGCTAATTCATCCACCCTAAAATGTGTCCCTCCCAGTCCTGTCCAGTAGGACTTACTCTTTGAAGATGAAATGATAGCAAACTTTGAGGCAATGACAGACCTTGGAGATGAGTATTTTGTTGTCATGTAGGACTATCTGGAATCCACAAATCACAGTTCTCCTCACTTCCCCTTACATACATATCCTGTGGCTCTAATTGTATCCCAGGGAGATCCTGCAAGTCCCTGTTGTCTGTATCCTGGCTGCACCCACCTCCAGACTCCAGGGCCAGAGCTCACTGGACCTGGCACACTGACTGAAGTTGGCTTCAGTCCATTCCTAGAGGGGCCCAACTTCCTTTAGTGGTAGTTGACACCCCAGCTCCCTTACAGGCCCCACACCTCCCAAGCCAGGCTCTGCCCCTCAGGAAGATGCTCTGCTCCCAGGAGGGAAGTGCTTGATGTTGGCACCTCCTCTCTCTCCCATTTGTCCTCTCTCCCCCGGAGCTATGGAGTGAAAGGAGGGAGGCAGTGAGCTGGGTGGGTGATCGATGGCGGTTTGGCCCCTGGCCCAGGGCTCCATTAGCCCAGACTTTGGTTTCCCAAAGCCTATTGTGCCGGGGGCCTCCGGTGGTATAGTAGCCTCTGGACTGGGGGATGGCTCCCGCGCCTCTCCCAGCCTCCCCCTCTTCACACATGCCCCCATCTGGTCCCCTGCCTGCTTCAAGGACTCAGTCTCCTCTAGGCTCTTCTGAACTGGGGAGAGAAAGAGGGTGCCTTCAGCAGACAGGATGCCTGTGTTTCCTTGGATGTCCACCCTCTTCTTGCACCAACAGTCTAAAGGGGATGGCAAGTTAGATTCCGACTGACTTCATCTTTTCAGGACTGAATGAATCCCAATGCATCCAACACCAATCCCTGCACCTCACCCCACTCCAATAAATGCAGCAGAGGATGGAGGGTAGACTAAGACTTTTCTTACTAAACCATAAAGCAGGCACTTCATGAGCCTTCTTCACCTCAACTCCCTTTACATCTTTTCAGTTCTCCCACGTGTCTACCCTGCAGTCCTCTTATCATGGTTCTTGCCTGTTTTCCTGTCTATAATGGAACTGGGGAACAGCCATGCTATGAAGCTGCACAGTTCTTGGTATGAAAAATGAGAGGCTAAAAATCCCTGGAGAAAGCAGAACATGTTCCCCTCTCTACCTTCAGTATCACTCTTCCCACTTGACTTTGGGGTCAGATGGAGAACTGACTTCCCACCCACAATGTCTAGGCTCTGCAGCCCATTCTGCCCTCAGATCCTGAGAGGACCTAGGAGAGGCAGGGGGTCTTGGGAAGCAGGGTCCCTGATCTGATCCACCCTCACCCTCCTACCAGAGTTGATCATGAATGTTTCAGTCACAGTATCCCCAACTCCTGTCCCTCTAGAACCCATCCCATCCTTTGCCTTGGGTATGGAGCTGGCATATCCTCAGGAACTCTGGGAACAGCCACACACACACACTTACCCCGAGAGGCTCAGCCACACACTCTGTGCCCCTCAGGTATCTTTGCCATGTCATAAAGCTACACACACTGTTGCTCAGACACACTCAATCACATCCCTGTCACATACACAGGTTCAAGGAGTCACACATTTTGTCCTTTCTTACATGCATGAACACCCAGTCACACCACCCCCTGTATCTCTCACACACTGAGTCCACACATACTGTGACCCAAACCTGCAAGGATGGAGGTGTGGAGAGTCACACACATCTTCAGAGCCATTGTGGGTCCGTGACCCCTAAAGGGGACTGCCCCCACAGAAGTCTGGTGTTATCTCAGGATTCCTAGAACCTCCTTCCTCTATTCTGGATACCTCTGCCTGTCTCCAGACTTCTCCTCATTCCTCCAGTTTCTCCTTATCCCCAGTCCCAGTACCCCATGCTGTACCCCTCACCACTTCCCTGCCTCCTGGCCCTCTTTGTCTCCCTCAGACACCCAGTCCTCCAGATTCCCTCTCTTCCTCCCCAGATCCACCCCTTGAGTCCCCTTCCTTACCTCTCCATGATGTCCTACTCCCCCACCTTCTCTCTTCCCCTCCCCCTGATGCCCCATCCCATCACTAACCTGCTTACCCCTGCAGCCCCCACCCTAGTCATAAAGTCCCCAACCCTGCAGGCACTGTCCCTCTAGCCAGCAGACCAGACATGCCCAGATACCTGCGTTACCTTCCAAGGAGACAGGCTCAAAGAGACCAAACTGCTCCAGGACCTTGACAAACAGGGCGAGGACCACAAGCACAGCGACCATCTCCAGCCCTTCCAGGTTCATGGTGGGCCTGGGGCATGGCCCCCCAGGCTGAAGCTGGCCTGCCCTACTCACACTTCCTCCCCTTCAGGCTCCCCAGACGGAGCAGGACCGCTGCAGTCTCCCTTCCTGCTCCTTCCCCGGATCTCCTCCCTCTCCCCCCTTACCCCGCCTCCCCACAGGCCTCCCAGCCACAGCCTCCCAGCCACAGGCCTCCCAGCCACAGCCTCTTCCTCTTCACGGGGACCACTTCAGCCTATAGATTGATATCTCCTCCGGAGCTTCTGGTGTGGCCCAGGCCAGGCCAGAGGAGGAGCAGTAACTTGCCTCTGCCCCTGAGGACAGCTTCCCTCAGACACCCTGTGGCTATTCTGTGCCAAAGAAAGGGGCAGAGGGAAGACCTATGCTTAGAAGTCAGGGGCGGGCAGTGTGTGTGTATGTGTGTGTGTGTGTGTATGTGTGTAAAAGACAGAAACTAGGAACTGTACGTGCATAAGAATATGTTATGGGTGTCTGGGTGTCTTCATGTGTGTATATTCCTGTAGTTGTGTGCAGAGAATGTGTATCTCGTATATATGTCTCTGTGTGTGTTTACACGATTGTGCACCTGTCTTAGGATGTGTGTGGTGTATATGGGTATGTAACCTGGGTGTCTGTGGTGTGTGTGAGTGTACTGGAGTATTTCTGAGTGTGTATAGAGTGTGAGGTATCTATATTTTAGCGGGGTTGTGACGTAGGGGTCTGAAGATTGGTAATATGGATGTATCCTCTAATTAGGAGTATGGGTCTGCAGTGGCTGTGTAATTGTATCTGCATGAAACTGTATGAAAACATAAGGGAGGAAAAGGCAGTGACCTCTCCAGTCAGGAGGACACCACCTACATTGATCAAGGTTGCCATGGAGACTAAGAAGTGGGAAGCACTCTTCTTCACCTGGCCACAGAAGGGAAACTGAGGTCCAGGGGAAGGAGGATTAGGTCCAATAGCCTGGGCAGGGGGAAAAGGCCGCTTAGCCCTAACATGACCCTCTAGGGAGGGTCCACTCATTGAAGCTGACTTTAGGACCCAGAGAATCAACCTCCTTGGGAGAGGAAGGGCTTCCCTGATAGCTCAATTGGTAAAGAATTCATCTGCAATCGGGGGACCTGGGTTCAATCCCTGGGTTGGGAAGATAGATCCCTGGGTTGAGAAGATCGGGAAAGGAAGGGTGTGCTCTTCCCTTCCTTCTGGCAGGGGCTTCATTCTGGGGCTGCCAAAGTCCAGCCTGCTCTTTGGGGATCTTCGCAGAGCTGACAGGAGAAAACCTAGGGCTAGAGGGAAACCTGAACCTTCCAAGAGAGCCACCCGGCCCCACCCGGCCCGGGGGCATTCCTGGAGCTCCTCTCCCATCTTCCACTCTCCCTCCAGCTGGTGGTGTGTGGTAGCAGGTGGAGAGAGGCTTGCTGAGCCAAGGAGCCAGAAGACACCAGCCTCTGGGCGACTGCCACATCTGGTGAGGGACTGAGCACTCAGTATGTGGTAGATAATGTGCAGTGTGACATCATCACACTGAATTTACACAATAAGCCTATGAAGGTACTGTTATGGGTGGGAAAACTAGGCAAAAGGAGTTTAAGCAAATCTCCAAGATCAGTAAGTGTCAGATCTTCAATTTTCAGCCATCCTGACTGAGCCTGCACTTCACACTACACTACACTACAGTGGCTCCCTTCATAGACAGCTTGCCCACACAGGAGGCCCAGTTTAGGAGGATTAACCCCAGAAGGACACTTTCCTCCCTATACAGCTCTGAGATGACTGTGTGTCAGCCTCAAAGTGAACGTGGAGAGTAAAAAAGTTGGCTTAAAACTCAACATTCAGAAAACTAAGATCATAGCATCTGGTCCTATCACTTCATGGCAAATAGATGGGGAAACAATGGAAACAGTGACAGACTTTATTTTGTGGGGCTCCAAAATCAATGCAGATGGTGACTGCAGCCATGAAATTAAAAGATGCTTACTCCTTGGAAGAAAAGTTATGACCAACCTAGGCAGCATATTAAAAAGCAGAGACACTACTTTACCAACAAAGGTCCGTCTAGTCAAAGCTATGGTTTTTCTAGTAGTCATGTATGGATATGAGAGTTGGACCATAAAGAAGGCTTAGTGCTGAAGAACGATGCTTTCGAACTGTGGTGCTGGAGAAGACTCTTGAGAATCTCTTGGACTGCAAGGAGACCAAGGCAGTCAATCCTAAAGGAAATCAGTCCTGAATATTCATTGGAAGGACTGATGCCGAAGCTGAAACTCCAATGCTTTGGCCACCTGATGCAAAGAACTGACTCATTTGAAAAGACTCTGATGCTGGGAAAGATTGAAGGCGGGAGGAAGGAGAAGACAGAGGATGGCATCACTGACTTGATGAACATGAGTTTGAGTAAGCTCTGGGAGTCAGTGATGGACAGGGAAGCCTGGCATGCTGCAGTCCATGGGGTTGCAAAGAGTCGTACAAGACTGAGCGACTGAACTCAACTTGGGGATGGGTGCCAGTCCCTACTACTTCATTTGAGGTTCACAGATCTGCAGTTCTACAATGCCACCACTGGGGGTCAGGCCTTCATCTCACACCATGTATCTTACCCCTTCCTTCTCCCAACATCCTTGGGAAGGCGTGGGAATGACTGGGCAAGAGCTTGCCCCTCCCCCCTCCTTCCTCCAGGAAGAAGTCAACTCAGGGACTGTTTTTGGTTTCTCACACCCTTGAAGGGTTTACAAATAAAATGAGCAAATATTCAGTATCTCCCTCTCACCATCCAAAATCCATATATGGCTTTTAATACCCTTCCCCTACTCTCATCAGCAGATCTCTTTTTTGACACAGCTTGGCCTCCTCACTGTCCCCCAAACACAGAAAACTCAGTGCTGTTTCTTACCTCTGCTCCTGCTAGTCCCTCTGTCTGGAACGCCCAGCCTCTGCTCTCCTGTCCTACATTCTTACCTGTCCTTTAGGGACAGCTTAAATTCTCTTTTCTTCAGAACCTCCAGCCCTCAGCAGGCTCCTAGCTATCTGAAATTCTACCGTACTCACTGTTGGACCCTCAAAACTCAGAACCTAAATCTGTAATGTTATTAGTGGGAACAGTAGGAGGAGGCAGCATAGCATGGTAAGAAATAGTATGAGTGAGGGTGCCAGGCTCCTTGGTTTAGATCTGCCACTTGCAATTAACTGGGCAAGTTCTTAATCTCTGTGTGCCTCAGTTTCCTACCAAATGAACTAATACATGGAAAAGCTGTCAGAATAATTCCAAGCACAAAGTAACTGTTTATAATTGTTTGCTGCTATTATTAATAATGGACATTCCCTTGCTTACATTTCTACAGCTCTTAACAATTTATAAAGCATTTCCACAAACACTGTTACTTCCATGGCTTCTCATGGCAATCCCATGAAGTAGGCAGATGAAAAGTATTGTGCCCATTTCACTGATGAGGTAAATGAGGCCCAGAGAAGTAAAGGAACTCACCCAAGTTCACCTAGCTAAGAAAGGATGTTGCAAATTTGAACTCAGGTCTTTCTGGATCAATCCTGTTTCCTCAATTAGATTCTCAGCTCCTAGAGGGCAAAGATATTAAAAATATTGGACCTATACAAATTGAATGCCAGGCTCTGAGCCAGTGCAACAAAAGTGAACCTAACAGGGTTCTGGCTCCCTGAGCAGGGAGAGACAGCCATTGACAGAACTATAAGGCAACTATTCCTTCAAAAAATATTTGTTGTGTGTCCACTAGGAACTATTCAAGAACAGGCCATGAAATTAGCTCTAAATGGGAGCCCAGGAAAAACTTGGAAAGGCTATTTTTTGAGCTAGTTCTTTAAGGATGGCTGAAAGATCAGCAGTCTGCCTTACCAAAGGGCCCAACATTTACTGAGCGTGCTTTATGTTCTTGATACTTTGCACATGTTATCTCATTTAGTTCTCATAACAGACCTATTAGCAGTCTATTATTACAGTTGACATGGTCAGATCGAGTAGAACTATACCCATTTTGCAGATGAAGGAACTGAAGCTCAAAGAGAAGTGACCTTCCCATGACAATACAGATGATAAAAGATCAACCAAGACTTGAACCAGAACCAGGGATCTGCCAGCTCCGTCAGTCTGTCTCTCCAGTGTGTATGGGGGTTAAGGAATCCTGAGTGACTGCAGCTTAGTTCGTATTAGGGAGCTATGAGTGATAAGACCAAAAAGGGGGCAAATTCCATGAAGACTTTGATGCCAAGCCAGACTATTTGAATTGAAAGAGGCAGCATAGCAGCATCTCCCTCCTCTCTGCTGCTGATTCACAGATGGACAGATGGACAACCATTCAGCCAGTTGCTCTGTCCATGGACCTTCCTCTTACCTCTAACCCTTACCCTCACCCTTCAGAGACCCATGTCCTAAATCACCCATGCCTCTGGTGGCAGGATCTAGTAGAAATGAAAGAGCAACTTGCTTTCCAGGCTCTCTCTTCCTTCTACTCAGAGACCTCTCAAGGCTCTGAGCCTTGTGAGAAACTTGCCCAGGTCTGCCCTCCCCAGGCATCCCTCTCCACTTGGCTGTTCATCCAGAGGAGTGAAGTCTTAATGGAAGCTCTTCTGGCAGAGTGAGGGCTGAAGGGAAATTATCTTGAAGCATTAGGTGAACTCTTCCTGCTGCTGCTGCTAAGTCGCTTCAGTCGTGTCCGACTCTGTGCAAACCCCATAGACGGCAGCCCACCAGGCTCCCTCGTCCCTGGGATTCTCCAGGCAAGAACACTGGAGTGGGTTGCCATTTCCTTCTCCAATGCATGAAAGTGAAAAGTGAAAGTGAAGTCGCTCAGTCATGTCTGACTCTTAGCGATCCTGTTGACTGCAGCCTACCATGCTCCTCGTCCATGGGATTTTCCAGGCAAGAGTACTGGAGTGGGTTGCCATTGCCTTCTCTGGAAATTTTCCTTAGGTCCCTCAAATCTCACCACAGAAATACCCCTATCACTGAGTCATTTACTTTATGAAGTTTAAATCCAGAGAAACACTACCTTCTGAAGGGGGTCCATACCAGGTAACCAGACCACTTTCCTATCTGCCCTTGCTCCCCTAGTGAAGGACCCAGCCAGTGAAGACCCTTCTTTCAGCCCTCAGCCCCACTCCATCCCCAGCCAGGCTAGGACACAGCAGCCCCCAGCTGCATCAGGTGATTAATGACCTCTCTAGGCCTTGGGGCTATTTTAGGGCCTGGAAGTCATGCCTGCTATGATTGAGAGCTTGCTCTGCCTGGCTCCAGCCATCTGTCACTTGAGACAGGCCCAAGCAGGGGCTCAGAGGACACATGCTCCTCAAGAGACATCCAAGGATGACTCTGGCTCAGCCCCATGGCCCCTCCTTCTGGGAGCACATTGTAAGGAGACGCCTGCTTATACTCCAGGGGCTCAAGGGGATACTGTGGCAAGAGCCAGTGAACTACAGATCCCAGAATGCCATGGGCTAGGTTGTTTTGGTCTCCCCAGGCCAGGTGAGGAGGGGATGCTGGGTGTTTTGGGCCCTACCCAGTCAAGAACACTGGAGTGGGTTGCCATTTCCTTCTCCAATGCATGAAAGTGAAAAGTGAAAGTGAAGTCGCTCAGTCATGTCTGACTCTTAGCGATCCTGTTGACTGCAGCCTACCATGCTCCTCGTCCATGGGATTTTCCAGGCAAGAGTACTGGAGTGGGTTGCCATTGCCTTCTCTGGAAATTTTCCTTAGGTCCCTCAAATCTCACCACAGAAATACCCCTATCACTGAGTCATTTACTTTATGAAGTTTAAATCCAGAGAAACACTACCTTCTGAAGGGGGTCCATACCAGGTAACCAGACCACTTTCCTATCTGCCCTTGCTCCCCTAGTGAAGGACCCAGCCAGTGAAGACCCTTCTTTCAGCCCTCAGCCCCACTCCATCCCCAGCCAGGCTAGGACACAGCAGCCCCCAGCTGCATCAGGTGATTAATGACCTCTCTAGGCCTTGGGGCTATTTTAGGGCCTGGAAGTCATGCCTGCTATGATTGAGAGCTTGCTCTGCCTGGCTCCAGCCATCTGTCACTTGAGACAGGCCCAAGCAGGGGCTCAGAGGACACATGCTCCTCAAGAGACATCCAAGGATGACTCTGGCTCAGCCCCATGGCCCCTCCTTCTGGGAGCACATTGTAAGGAGACGCCTGCTTATACTCCAGGGGCTCAAGGGGATACTGTGGCAAGAGCCAGTGAACTACAGATCCCAGAATGCCATGGGCTAGGTTGTTTTGGTCTCCCCAGGCCAGGTGAGGAGGGGATGCTGGGTGTTTTGGGCCCTACCCAGGCAGCTCTAAGGAAACCCACAATGTGCATAATCTCAGGAGTGCCTTTATATGATACCCACAATCCACGTGCCATATAAATTCCACAAATCCCACACCAAGGTACAACCTTGTGAAGTCTACACAACTTACTTATTGTGACTCAGGAACCCTTAACCCAACTCTAAAGCACAGACTTCCAGTATGCGCAGTCTTAGTGTCACAGAATCCCAGGGATATGTAACCCCAGGGATGCATGGCCCCAGTGATCACAACCCCAGTGATGTACAAACCCCCTTAATTCAGACACCCAGAGATAGACAAAACAGTGACATGCAATTCTTATGCCACACAAGTCTTCCATGCCATCATGCATAAACTCACTAGCTGAGTTCATGTTGGTCCAGTTCTACTTCAGAATTTTTTTTTTTTCTGCACACTGCCCCTAGTCATCTTAAGATCCCATTAAACTAAGCAATTCAGTAAAGGGTTTTGCCTTTTCCCCGCCTGCTGCAAGCTTCCTCCTTTTATCCCTATCCCCTCCTTTATCTCCCACATCCACCTGCTCGAGGTCCCCACCTCTGCTCTCATGGAGAAGACTTGCCCCCTCCTCCACCATTGTGAGGAACCGTGATGCCTCTTGTCCTTTCCCCTTTGAAGACTACTATGTCCCCCACTTTCATTTTAAGGGACCCT
The DNA here is from genome assembly GCA_006408695.1 of Aepyceros melampus. Taxonomy (NCBI): domain Eukaryota; kingdom Metazoa; phylum Chordata; class Mammalia; order Artiodactyla; family Bovidae; genus Aepyceros; species Aepyceros melampus. Next base: position 221,247 of record SJXQ01012951.1, on the reverse strand, counting down.
ATCCCAAGCTCCACCTCTGTTGGAGTGTTGTCCTTTAAACTCTTTTCTTTGAGGGATCTTGCCCCTTTCATTTCTGCGAGGGACCCCTTCTCTCCCCATCTCTGTAAGGCTCCTATTTTACTTCTCCGCTTAGTTTTTCAGGGATCCAGCCCCTTCCTCCCTTCCTCATACCTGGCGATAGTGACCCAGTCACCAGCTGGTAGAGGGATCGCGCTGCCTGCCCCAACGGGCTCCGGCACCCGCAGGGGCATCTGTTCATGGTCCTGCCGAGAGCACAGTGGCCAAGCCCCGCCCCCGAGGCTCGGGGCATGCTGATCTCCGCCCCCAAGGAGTGGGCCCCATGCGGGCGGCGTGGGAGGGCCGAACCCACAAGGACCGGAGTCTCAGGCAGTAGAGACGTGTTCCGCTTCCTGTCCTCTCCAGGTCATAAGAGGGGAACTACCCTGGCTCCAATCATCTGGAGCACCCGCTCCCAAAGTTCTCAGACTGGGGAGGGGCGGGAAAGGGGCAGCACGGACTCTCCCTCAGAACTTTCTCTGGGAACATTTTCTGAATTTCTGGTGGGGAAGGGAGCACCCATGGGTTTTGAAAAAGGATCCGGAGAGAGGAAACATCTTTTATTGCCGCGTCGCCCCCTCCTCTTCCCATTTTTGACAGAGAAGGGGAAGGGTTAGAGGACTTAGTTTCATGGCAACTCCCCACACTTCCATACTTCCTGGACCAATGGGTGTGGGAGTAGGAGGGAAGAGGAGGAAATGACCAGTGTATTGGGGTGGCAGAGGGATGGCAGGGACGTGCCCCTACTATCTCTGGCTTCTGACTCTGAATGTCTGGCACAGAACTGTTCTGTGTCGCTACGTCCTGGTTCAGCGTGTTCACACTCTCCCACCATATGCTGATTGTCAGCCAAATGCATCGAGGAAAAGCCCTCCTACTCGAAGTCCTGGCCCTGACCCCTTTCCTAGACTCATCCCTATCCGGTTATAACCCAAGTAAATCCTCCCAGGGCCCACTAACACCATCTAACAGAGCTTACGGGGATCCCACTCCTCCGAATGGGATTCCATATTTTTTGGCTGAAAATCCTACATTTAGGAGGTGAGAGTCACCTCTGAACTTCGTGGAATCAAATCTGGCCACATCCCCATCTGGAATCAGCTCTGCAAGCAAGGTTTCACTAAGACCACACGGGGGCGCCCCAATCTCGGAACAATATTTATGGCCAGACAGAAGCGACTCAGATCTCAGACGGGGACCGAGTTCAGGCCTTGGCCAGCCAGGTCCCAACTCTCCCATCTTCTTCAGTTCTTTCCTTGATTCCAGCTTGGACAGAACGACTGCTGATTACTGCCTTTTCTCACCTCGTCGCACTGCCAAACAGTCCTGACGGGCTGGGAAGACTGGAGGGGATGAATGCGGGGCGGGGCTCAGACTGGTTTCTCCTCAAGTCTCTTTCAGATTTGTTTTGAGCATGGGGTGGGAGTGAGGAAAGAGGCTGGGGCAACCCAGGATGCCCTGAGGTATAATTTCAGCGCCCCCTCCTCCCTCTCAGCCTGATAGGCTTGGATGACTGAAATCGAAGAACACCCCCAGGTTCGATCCAAGGAATCCCGCCTGCACAAGGAACACTGGAAACCTGAATAGCAGTGCTGCACTTCCGCCTTTCACGTGCTTCAGCACCGCGGACAACGACTTCCCCTCGGGCTTAGCTCAAGCATCTCTAGGCGCCCAACGCATTAATACTGGTTTCCCATCCCCATTTATCTCCTGCTAAAGATAAGCCCTCCTTCGAAAGGAGAGCTCTTGGTAGTCTTTATTCCCACTTTCCAAGTCGTGTGGATGCTGACGTGGAACACAATTCTTTGATGCTTGTCAACTTTTGAAATTTCCATTTCTCTTGGGAGACAGGGAGGTAGAAAGTAGTATTTCACATTTTATAGATGAGAGAAGTGAGGCCCAGAGAGCAAAAGTCAAACAGAGCTGGCATTCACACTTCCATTCCTTCATCTTCCAGTACAAGGGCTTCCCCCACTTCTACCTAATCTCTGATTCAAACAGCCAAGTGGGGAGGGGATGATTCCACTGAAAGTGAAAGTCACTTGGTTGTGTTCGACTCTTTGCCACCCCATGGACTCTACAGTCCATGGAATTCTCCAGGCCAGAATACTGGAGTGCGTAGCCTTTTCCTTCTCCAGGGGATCATCCCAACCCAGGGATCGAACCCAGGTCTCCCTCATCGCAGGTGGATTCTTTACCAGCTGAGCCACAAGGGAAGCCTAAGAATACTGGAGTGGGTAGCCTATCCCTGCTTCAGCGGATCTTCCCAACCCAGGGATCGAACCTGGGTCTCCTGCATTGCAGTCAGATTCTTTACCAATGGAGCTACCAGGGAAGCCCAAGTGAAGCAGAGGATCAGTTAAAGCAGGAAGCAAACACTGACTGATGTGGTGCTAATAAGGGCCTTGGGGCCCTTGCTACTGAGAACAGAGTTCAAAGCAGAGTTTGTCAGCTGGACCTTTGGAATCCACCAGGGTCTGAAGCTCATTTAGGTCACATCGGAGGCCTGCCTGAGTGGAAGGGCTCCCTCTTCTGGGAGTCTGGGCTTAGGGACTAGAACCTCTCCGGGGTGGGTGAGTCAAACCTAGTCCTCTTGGCATCCCCAAGTCTTAACCTCACTCCTCTCAAGACAGGTATGGATCTTGGCCTCCCTTCACCTTCTCAGCTTGTCTCAGACACAGGGGAGACAGTCTCCCTCCTCCTGTTCTCTGTTGGAGTTCTTGGGTTGGCTGCACAATGAGACAGAAACACACGCACATGGAAATGTACACAAGGTGACACAGTCACCCACACAAACACATGGATCTGCCTACCAAACCCAGGAATATGCACAGGCACAGATGTACTGGTCTCACATATCTCCCCAGTGTGGGAGAGAGAGGATGCCTGGGCAGCAAAGTGGTTTGGAAGATACTTATAAGAAGAGGCCACATGGCACTTTCCAGGCCTAGAGCTTCTATCTCTGGGTCTGGAGGGGAAGCAAGAGGGTGTGTTTTCTTCCAGGTTTGGGTGAAGTTTTGGGAGGGCTGTTGGGGGCTGAAGGAGATTCAGTTGTTAAGAATGATCTCTAAATACTTTGGGTGGGGGCACTGACCCAGCATTAACCAAAGCCTCCCCACAGGAGCTGGGTGTCACTCCTGGAAGCCAGGGTGGGTAGATGGATGCAAGTCCCTCCTCGGGTCCACTTGGCTGTTTCTGGAAAACATGGAGAAGCAATGGTGTGCACTAAGGACCCCTTTTTGCACCAGAAAGCCAGAGAGGCAACAAGGGTAAGGTCTGTCACAGACACAGAGCCCTACTGCAGACATCACCACACGAAGTACACAATCAGCACCAAACACCAATATAACCACTCACAATCACAAAACACAACACAGCCCACTTTAACACATGCTTGTCCCAGGAGGCTCACAGTCACAAAGTCTTACAAACAAGCATGCCACCATAAAGTGAAAACCTGACGTATACTGGTAGTCACATGGCATTTCATATAGAATCACACACTCAAAGCAGAGTTGCACACAGAACAGAGATACATGGTCAAAACAACTTCATCAGTACAATGTGGGTGCTACACAACCTCACTGAAACATCTGACAGGATCCTACAATTGCACAGTCACACGCAATCACACTAACTCTGGCTGTCACCAAGCCCAGGGCACATGGCAACCAGCTGTGGGAGGCACACACACTATATACACAGACACACACAGAATGACAGGAGCTCACACATGTAACACCTCCCACTCTAGACCCCCTCCTAGCCTTGTGTCACGCATTCCCACACCTGCTGCCTCTGCCCACCTGCTCTCCCTTGAATCCCCATCCCCCGAGGGACCCAAGGTTTTGAACCTCAGTGTCCTGCTGCCCAGAATTGCTGGGAGGGTGCCTGGTAATGGGTCAGAGTGTGGGTAAGGGCCTGGCAGGGGTCACAGGAGCTTAAGGGTTAGGGGAGATGGAATCTACCCTCCTCCGGCCCCGACCCCCAAGCCACCGACTCACCCGTGAGCTGGTCATAGGATCCGTCCAGGTCTCGTGAATCGGACAAACTCTCCTTACGGCTCTGGCCCCGCATGGCCCCCGGCGCCCCCCTCCCGTCCCCACCTGGGCTGTGGGAGGGGGCGCCGGGTGGCCGGGATAGGGAGCTCACACGGCGCCCCCTGGCGGCGTAGCGCGCTCTTGGGGGCTGGGGTACGGAGAGTCCGGGCTGGGGCGAGGAGCCAGGAGCT
>SJXQ01012951.1:178460-216571 GCA_006408695.1 Aepyceros melampus | reverse complement strand
GATTGGTTCCCCCTACCCCCGCCCCCTCCTCTTTGCAGCTCGGAGGAGGCACCCGGTGAAAGGGTGAGCAGAGAAGTGAGGAGAAGGAGACCAGCTCTCTGGCAACACTACCCCCTAAACCTGAACCCCCGGGTCTTGGGGGTGGAGGAGGGTGCAGGGCCAGAAAGGCCCCACTGTGAGGATTCCCGGGCCGATTCTCAGCACTCCTGATCCTACCCTCAGCACTGGCCAGCCCCTATTTTCTCTGTGGTTCTCTGCTGATGCGTGAGTTTCTGTGGCCCCCACCATAGCCCAGCCCACTTGAAGGGGGAATGGGAATGTAAAGGTCAGCCAGCCTTTAAGGCAGGCTCATCTCAGGCCAGTGGACTATAGTTTTCTCTCGACCCCTACCCTCACCCACTGCAGAACCCTGTCTCTGGGCCCTACTTGCTCTCAGGGTGCCTTCTTCCATGATCTAATGACCTCTGCTAGCCAACTGGGAAGAAAAAGAAAATAAAGACTGAACCAGGTCAGTTTCTCAAGACTTTCTTGCTCTTTTGTTCCTTTTTTCTCTTTCAACTTTCCTGCCCTGCTCTATTCCATCACCTGCCCTGTCCTAGATTCCCTCTGATTTCCAGAGGATCTGGGAAATAATTAAGGGGTCTGGGGATGCAGGCAAAGGTGGGGAGCAATGTCCTTATTATGAGGCTCCTTCCCTTAGATTAACTCCTTTTCTGAAGCAAAGGGCAAGCATAGGGCTGGGCTATCTGCAGCTCCCAGTAATGGCGACTGAATGGCCGAGCTTACTTGTCTGACCTTCCCCACAATGCTTCCTGGGCTCCAACCCCATGAACCCCCCAAATGCCATGAGAATTGGTGGGGGGCAATGTCTGATGTGTCTTCATGGTATGGTGGCAGTGTCCCAGGTAATCCTGCCTACCCAATTGCTCCCCCAGAGGAGTAACCTGCTGAGCCGGAAAGCTTCAGCCGAAGTGACCCCAGCACATTTAATCTTTTCAATTGGATTAATTTCCAAGCACTTGTTCAATTAACCCAGCAGGAATTGTGGTGAGAGTTCTGGCATGAGAAAGAGACAAGTAGCTGAAGGAAGGATTATTTTGGGAGCAATGCCCAACTCCTGGCTTTCCCCTGGCTCTGGAGGGTGTAACACAGACCTGGTACAGACATGGGTGCAGGGACAGGGCATGGGCAGTTCCTCTGGGGGTTAAATTCCAGGAAAAGATGAGACTCTTATGTGGAGTTCTGAGCATAGGCATATTTAAATGGGCCATGAGATGGGTCCTTAAAATGGAGGGCAAGAAGTGCTCTGTTTATTGCCCTGAATCTGCCTTTATTCACTTCACAGGGAAGCCTGAAAGGAATCCAGAAGCAGCCCAAATAGGCTGGTTCGCCTCCTTAACACCACATGTGGAGGTAAGAGGGATTCTCTTCCTCCTTCCACTCAAAAGGCAAGGAAGGCTACAACTTCTGAACTGAACTGGCTTCCACTAAGACTAGGAGACTGAGGAACACAGCCTATAAGGGGTTCCCTAGCCAGATGAGACCAGCACCTGGGAGATTACCTTAACTCTGTCATTGAGGAAGGAGTTCTGAGTAACAGAGATTAAGGAAAAGTAGAAAAGACACTAGAAAGTCTGTCTCATACAAATCAATTTTTAATAACTTCAACTTGCCATCATCTTCCAGCTCCTGCTCCTCTTAGGTTCATCAATGTGGAAAACACTAAATGCCCCAGGCTGAACTATCCATCTAGTTATCAGAGATGACCCAGCCCCTGATATCTTAAGAATCTACAATTATACATGGCAGCATGATGTGGAGTCTCTGGAACTTGCTCAGTGTTGGAGCTGGAACTCTGGTTCCCAGGAAGGGCAAGTATCCCAAAGACACCTGAAGTGGAAGAGTAGCCTGGGAGGTCCCAGACCTGCTCTCTTGGCTGGATTCTGGCATTTACTTCCAGATTCTTCCTATGCTGCTTGCTCCCTACCACCCTGATGGCTTTAAAACGTGCTTTAGAAAGGGAGGGTCTCAGAGGAGCAGCTACTCAGAGGCAGCTGTGGGGCAGGGAAAGCCTACAGCAGTAGTCCCATGGAGGCTGTCCAGAGGAGGAAACACAGGCCAGCTTTCCAAAGGTCAGCCTCTCCATGATGCTCACCTGGCTTGTTCCAGAGCCTGGCCCTGGCAAGCTCTCTCCCTTGCAGGCACCAGACCACCACAGGAACAGATTCCTCCCCAGAGGAAATTCTCAGGCAGGCTGGATGTAAACAACAGCCGGGTGAGGGGGTGGAACACGTGGAGGGGAGCTCAGTAGAGGCAAGAGAGGCTCCCAGAGGAGGGGGTGGCTAAGGAGGTGGGGAAACTGCTGGAAAGGGAACCAGCAAAGTAGGCACCTGAGGGCTTCAGAAAACCTGTCAATGTTTATTTCACACACATACCCTAAAGACAGTTTAAACCAGATTGAAAATGAAAAGCTAAGACTGTGACCCTGTAGTGCTGAAGAGTCAATGGACTGGAAGGCAGGAATCAAATGCAGAAAGTGGTGGCCAGACAGCAGAGGAATCAGCTCTAGATTCAGGAAACAGAAAGATGGTACCCCATAACTACCCCACCCAAGGCCTGAGCTAAGGGTCCTAATGACTGGACAAAGTGCCAGTGGGGCATGGGACACAGATTTCAGATCCAGCTCAGCCCTGGGCGCAAAGGAAGTAGAACTGGCCCCACCTACCTCTGAGAGTTAGTCTGTTTTCAGAAGCCTAGGTAAGCCACTGACCCCATGGATTGGGCATCACCCTGAGGCTTGCCCAACAGCTCCTGACAGTTAGTAGCCATAACTTGTAATCTCAATTGAAAATATGAGGGGTTGTCCAGAAAGCCCACCCCAGAAATCCCCACATTTCTGGAGGTGTCTCCCTGTGCCCACCCATCCCTTCCCCAAATAAGATTATCCCTGCTTGCCCATCCTGGCCCCTGCTGTCCAAGCTCCAGTGAAGTGCAGCCTCCACTGATAGAACTTGTGTCTGTGTTTTTCTCCAACCTTGGGAACAGGCCCTTTCCCCTGGCCCACACCCAGCCCAGAAGCCTCATGGGTAAGGGCAGTCAGTGGCTGCTCAGGGAAGCGTGGCAGCTTCAGGAGATGGTAGAGAATTCCTTGAGCAGGACTTCCTGGCTGAGTGTGTGGAAGGCCAGGTTCCTCCGGACGTTGGTGCTAATGGATCGAACCTGGGAAAAGGTGAGGGGAGGTGGGAGGGTACAGACAGAGAAAAAACAGGAGAAAGTCCATTACCAACAGTAGAGGCAGTGCCTGAAGTGCAAGGCCAAGATGCAGGGCTAGAAACTTCTCTCTTAGGAAATGAACTCTTAGCGTCTATCATCCCTGCAGGTAAATGAGCGAATCGTTCTGTGATGGCAGGAAGAAGAGAGGCTGAGAGAAAGAATTCGAGTGGATGTGAGAAGAGCATCTGAGCACCTGATGAGGCAGAGACAAGCAGAGACAGCGAAGGAGTGCCAAGGTCAGGCCTCTGGCCTTGCCTTGACCAGGCTGAGGGGGACTGGTCCGGTCAGTGGAGGAGGAGAAACTGAGGCCAGAGGACTCCTGCTCTGGAGCTCCCTCTCTGTGGGCGTTTCTCACATCTCCTCAAGCTCCTTCTGTATATATCTACTTTTCTGGTTGGAAAGGACATTTGGAGATGGAGCTCTTGTCTGGCATGGATGGCAGGAGTACAACCCAAAGAGGCCAACAGCCAGGAACAGGTCACATAGCCAGCAAGTCCCAGCTGTGGGAGCAGGACCTAGATTTCTTAGCTCCTAGGCCAGCACTCTCCATACCCCAAAGATGCCTGCCTACTTTAGGGGAAAGTCTGGTTGCATTCTCACCACGTTCTCTCTAGTGGTGGCTTTCTACCTAGAGACTGAGAACCTTTCAGGAAGTCCTGTCTGTGTCAGCAGGGGAAAGGAGTCGAAGGGCCGAACTCCCTCCTCTGAGCGGGTTCTAAGAGTAATCAGCAGATGGATTCATTCATTGGAAATAGATGTGAACACTGACCTAGAGACAAAGCAGGGGAGGAAGGAGACAAAGAACATGTATCTGTTTAGGCCCCAAAGCCCAGGGAGCTTTTCTTCCATCTCTGCTGTGCTATGGGAAACATAATGAAGTCATCAGGCAGGAAGCAGAGGAAAGGCCAGCATGGCAAACAGCAGGCAACCCAAGTTCATTAGCTCCAAACCTAACCAGACTCTCTGAGCTCCCCTATGCCAGTGGTACAGCTATGCGAAGACACAAGTAAGGCGCAGACTAGTGCCCCAAAGCCTCAAGACAGCTTTTGATGTTTTTCTTCCTCAGTCCTCTTCATCTCCCAGTAACTTAATCTCTTAAGACCTGACCCCTAGATCAACTTGAAGACTTGCGACCACCCCATAAAAGTACTGTATTCTGCTATCTCCTTACACTAGCAGCTTCCCTGCTCCCCACTATCTCAGCTCAGAGTATATATGCCTCACCCTGGGGAAGGCCCAAATCCCAGGAATGGCACGTTGGGGTCAGAGCTGCGCTGGGTTTAGCACAAGACATACGATCTAAAGTCCAGCACCTTCATCACGGACTAGGCATGGGTAAGTAAAAGGCTGGGCTGATGCAAATTCTGCCCTGGCAGTGGGAGGTCTAGGGACATGGGAAGTGGGTACAGAGGCCTGTGTGCCCAGGTCTCAGACCCCAGACCAGCATATACAGGGAGACTGGGCTTTTCCTGAGGGCAACTTCTAAGTGCAGGGCAGGAAAGGGACCACTAATAGGGTAGTCCAGTTCTGTGGAGATGTCAACCGGGAGGTGGAGGAGGAGACAGAACAGCGTTCACTGGCTTCAGATGGCCAAGGGAGGAGCTGCAGGAAGCTGAGTGAATGGAGAGTGGGAACGCGGGTAGGGAGTGAAGACTGGAGAACTAGATTGGAAGGGCACTCAGACCAGGAACCAGTTAGGAATTTAGGAAAGTGGTTACATAAAGAGAAGAATCAATTACTCTCATTAGTTGTTCTGAGGACAGGCAGGATAAGGGGTAATGAGCCAGAGCTGCCACTGGGACTGCACATCAAACTTCAGGCCTAGCTGAAGCTGCACGGGGTATCTCCATGGCTGCAGAGGAGGGGTGGGCACTGCTGCCTCAGGCTTCTCACCCTTCCCAGCCTGGCACCAGTACCCTGCTAAGTGTCTTCATCTCTCACCACCTAGTCCTTCCTGGACTGCTGTGGGACAGAAGTGGCAAACCCAATCCAATCAGGCCCCTCCAATCTTATTTCATCAGCCTGTACCCACCTACACAGTAGAACCCAGTGGCGGGGAAGGGACCTCCACAGACATAGGCAGAGACAGAAGCAAGGCTCACTCACCAGCTCTTTGAAGAAGGCAGCTTCCTTGTGCTGCTCCGAGTAGCGCTCGTACTGGTCCAGGCCATCCTGCAGCTTCAGTGTGAGTGTGTCATAGTTGGCTCGCACTACCTCTAGCACCTGGGGAAGGCAAGAACCAGCGGGGCTCAGGCCACACAAACCCTAGGTCACTTGGCCCCCAAACCTCTCCTGCTGCTCTACTGGGCTGGATTCAGTCTGGGACAATACACCTAAGAGACTCTGTCAAGACTTGTCACTACTTATTACTGAAAAAAGCCTGGCCATGGCAATTCCTCAGGTTTCTGGGACTTTAAAAAAAAATTGTACTGAAATATAGTTGATTTACAGTGGTGTGTTACTCTCAGGTACATAGCACAGTGAATCAGTTATACATATACATAAAATATATAGGGAATTTCCCAGTGGCCCAGTGTTTAGAACTCCATGCTTTCACTGTTGGCAGCATGGGTTCAATCCCTGGTGCAGAATTAAGATCCTACAAGCCATGTGGCATGGCCAAAATACATACATACATATATATATGTGTGTGTGTGTGTGTGTGTGTGTATTTTTTCACATTCTCTTGCACTATAGGATATTATAAGATACTAAGTAGGGTTCTCTATGCTATACAGTAGCTGGGACCACTTTCTAATTTCTTCCATCCCCTGCCTTTCCTGACTGGTCCAGCCTGGTTTTCAGGGCCGTTTACTGTGGGTATGGTAAAGGAGATGAGAAGAGGTGACAGAACAGTGATGTCTGAGCCCCTCAGTATCCCTGATACCACAGATGCATTCTTAGCTGTATCGTGCAGCTTTCTTTGCTGAGTAAGACTTTGCCAATATCTCTCCTCTTCCCTTTCTGAGAACCACATTTCTTTAGTCCTGGGATGTTCCTCAGCACCATCTGCCACTTGTTTTCATTTCTCAATGCCAACTCAGTCTTCTTATCCATTGCCTGGATAGAACTTTTGAGCATCCCAGCCTTGGAGTGTAGGAGACATTTCTAGACTAAGCTACAGTTAATCTCATCCTCTTCTGTTCTGAGGAGGGGTCCCCCCCCCTACTATGTTTCTGTGGTGGACTCAGACTTCCTCTAATACCAAGAACCTTGGATCTCTGAGGTTCCAGAAGGAAAGGATTACCAAAGCCAGTTCTGATGTGAGTCTGGCTTATTAGACCATGAATCAAAGGCAAGGACAGTTAGTTACATCGTGACCGAGCCTAGGCTCCTGCTACTCCCTGTAACAAAAACTATTTTGGATATATCATGTCCATTATTAGCAAGATCAGACTAGTATTTAAAGAGTGTAATACTACCTTGCCAGCTTGAAGATAATCACATTTGGGTTATACAATGATTAGTTACATCAGAAGATGTAGATCTTCTCCATTAACTTAAAAGAAGTGAGTTGGGTAGAAAGGAGAGACCAGGAGAGTGACTAAATTTTCACTCTGATAATCTGGCCAATAGCTATTTTGCAATTCGGTCTGACCTGAGAGGGAAGTGTATGATGTCATGGAGAGCTCCCAGCTCAGCCGGGAGTCTTGTGAGGAATGAGTATGATAAGGGAGGCTGAGCTCTAACAGAAGGCAGGGCTGAAGGGAGTGAGCTAGAGTTAGGACTGATCAGAGGGGCTGAGAATGCATTCCTGAGGGGTACAAAGGTGCCTCTGGGCTGTTCCCTTCACTAATTCAGTCTTATTTCAGGGCAGACTGCACCTGGTGGCAAATGTATCTGCCTGCCAAGGATCCCTGAAGGGAGGGTAGGGATGGATACACAGGCTTGTGTTCCTGAGTTTGGGAAGGACAATTAGGTCAGAGCTCTGGTCTAGATTCGGGCTCTTTTCCTCCAGACATCCCAGTCTTCAAGGTCACTTTGCCAAACTATGTCCCACAGACCCTAGGAGAGACTGATTTCTTCGCTTCTATTTGTTGGTCCCCTTGGCAAGACTTTAGGAACATGTCCCATGTGGGCCTCACCCTCAACACTGGCACATTAATAACAAGCAATAAAAGGTTATTAATTTTATGATGAAAGCCTCCTCTGGTGACAACAGGCCATTTGGTAGTTCTGCTTATCCCCAGGTGGTTCTAACCATAAACAAGGAGCTGGAACCTTACACATCTTCATTAGCTTATGGCACATACTGGTCAAGAGTACTCTCTATACATTAGAAAAGCAGGCTTCCCATAATGACCCCATGTCCTGAGTGTAACTGACAATGCATCAACCAGAAGTCAGAGAATGCCCAGTACCCACCGCCAACCTTAGTAATCTTAGTAGTTCAGGCAGATACAGGTTATAATAAAGAGCAGTTGAGCAGAGGCCTAGCCTCGCATGATACAAGTTGGGAGGCTCTTGGCCACATCAGGGAGCAACAAGATCCCAGAGCAAAAATTTAGTTCAAAATTGTTGATGAGGTTTCAGGCACACACACACATACAAACACCCTCCTCCTCTAGCACACATAATAGGTATTCCAGAAAGATTATTCAGTACCCTGTGCCCCACCTTTTTATTTTTTAGCAAGACCTTTGAAATGGGAAATAAGTCTTACCTGAAGATAGCAGCAAAGGAGGATCACCAAGCTAGAAAAGTTCCTGGCAATGGCTATCTAGTCCTGATGTTAGAGGGCTTTACCTTGTGCCTGAAAAACTGCCTGGTCTCTGTTGGGACAGTGTGAAATAGGAGTAGGTACTTCCTGGGCTCTGAAGACAGTCCAGAGATTCAGTCCAAATCTGTGCTGGACTGAATTCCTGGGAGAATGAGAATGAGGGGACAACTAAGTAATAGGATGGACCTGACAGCAAATTTGTGTTCATTACCTTCTTCTCAATTTGAAATGACATCTAAAGTATACAACCTATTTGGGGAAAGTACAGATGTCTGACACTAGCCCACTCTAGCCAGGGCAACATGTATGGCCTTCCTTAGAGACCAGGCTGCCAAATGAGGATGAAACCACAAGATACCAGTAGAGAAACCTATTGAGAAGTCTTATAGAATAGGAAATAAACATGGAACCTATCAAGACTGCAGTGGGGTGAAACAAAAAGAGGGTACAGAATCAGGAAAGTCTGGGTTCAAATCTTGACACCTTAATTTACTAGTTATATAACCTTGACCTGTCTGAGCTTTAGTTTCTTTGCCTGTAAAATAGTTACCATTATAATATTTCTTACAATACTATGAAGATAAGTGATAATATATAAACAAAGATTAAAATATTTAAGTGATAGGATCTAGCAAGCACGCTAAATGAATGAAGGCTACTGAGATGGAAACAAAGAAGAAAACTAGAAAAAGAAAGTATCTGATATATTCAAATTAAGACAAATCAAGTGGTTAAATGGTGGCCAGGAGGGTCTGGAAATTGCATGAATACCTGAGGATTGTGACATGAAAGGCAACCATAATTCTTTCTACCAAAGTGTTACCATTGAGAGAAAATCATAAAAATAATAGTTCTGGAAGGAACCTTTGAAATCACCCAACTACCGAGTACATGGCCCTCATGTCACAGATGAAGAAACAGACATCTTGAAAGACTGTACAATGCCCCAAGACACAAAGCTGGGATTACACAGCAAAGTTTCCTGACTCCCTATCCAATGCTCCTCCTGCACTAGCGGGGTAGTCTAGCCTGGGGTACGTTGTTGAGTTTACAGGCTAAGTGATCTTTCAGAGAATAAAGATTCAAGGATCTCAAACTCACTGCCAAGAAGTGGGAAGCATGACATGTGCAGCGCTGGAAATGGAACCCGGTGAAGGCCTGGTTTGATGTCTGAGCTTTAATGACTGCCATGTCCTCAGGGCTCCCATCTTGTCAGTTTGCACCCACAGTAGCGGAAGACCCTGCTCAGCAGCTGAAGACTCTGTTGATAATGTAAACCACCAACAAAACTTTACAGACTACCTCAAATTCATTATTAGCAAAGTCTGGCTTTGGTTGCTATTCTAATTACTCAGTGCTCATTTAGAAGTTTAAAATTCAAAGGTCTTCAATGTTTTTTATTATTATCATTTTATTCATTGTTTGCTGCACTGTACGGCTTGTGGAATCTTAGTTTCCCAACCAGGGACTGAACCCAGGCTCTTGGCAGTGAGAGTACAAACTCCTAACTTCTAGACTGCCAGGGAATTCCTGATCTCTAGAGTTTAATTGGGCTTTTCTGGCTGTAGCCACCAGATGGTTTCCAGGCTTGGGGTAGGGTGTTAAAAGGATACAGTGAATCCCTCTACAATGAATGATCCTACTTTAAGACCAATTTTCCATTCTTCCAAAAAGGCTGTAACCACTCTGTTTTCATTTTCATGCAGTCCTGCTTTAACTCTGCTGAACCCCTAATCATAGAAAAATTAACCTCTGGATAGTTTGAAAGAGATAAAGTAGGTAAAAGAAGGAAAGAAAATAAAGGCTTTTTAGAGGATTTTCATAATAATTTCCATCCATCTTTCCACTGGACTCTGGCCATTTGCTCTACTTCAGATGTTTATTCACTGGTTGGAGAACATGACTTTTCAGTCCCATTTCTTCTGTAAAGCAGGAAAGGACTATTACTACTGATTTCCTCACTGAAACTGCACCATAGCTGGATTGTTAGCACCCTGAAGGAAGGGACCCAGTGCAACATTAGATTTTCCACAATCCCTAATATAGTTTTGAGGAACAGTAAACACTCAACATGCTTGTGGACTTATTTAGTAACACTCAAGTCTCTCATCAAGGTCACATCATAGGGAAATTCCCTGGTGGTCTAGTGCTTAGGATTCAGCTTTCATTGCTGTGGCCTGGATTCAATCCCTGGTCAGGGAACTTAGATCCCATTAGCCACAAGGCCGGCAAAATGAAAAAAGAGCAAGTCACGTGATAAGATTAGAATTAGACAGTGCACCCTGCCAGCGCACTGTTCACAGTGCTCTGACATACTTCTAAAGCCCAGGTCCTACCTTTAAGGAACTAACAAGCAATGAGGAATCAAGATAAACCACCACTGAAGGGCACATTTACCTATACAGGCACAGAAACAGTTGAGCCAATAGAACTATAAGTGGTTTGGAGTCAGCTGACTAACTGATCAATGAATGGGCAGTCTGATTGAAATAGTATACCTTTTAAGACAGAGAAAATTAAGAAATCCAAAGTCTCTTCTCTTTTGCCTACCACGTAATCCTACTCAGCTAATTCAGACTGCAAAATTCTCAGCAGTGTGGCAGGGCCCCTGGGACAGCAGCTCAGGAGGGCCATTAGTTGACAGGTCTGTGACTCTGGCCCTGACAGCTTAGGCTCCATTCAGGGTCTATTATTTGAAGGGTAGGCTCTGCCCAGATGCTGAAAAAAATAAATCCTGCACAAAAGATGAGCAAAAGGTTGAAAGGGTGGGAAAGGATTTCACTTTACTCTCCACATAATCCATAGTTTCAATTTTTTTGGAAATCATGTTTGATCCATTCTGGGATGCCCCTTTGAGGTGCATTCAATTTAACAACAAATTTCAGCTGCACAATCCAGCTAAACTGTGCAGTATACTCATTAGATAACTGTCTAAAATAATCTAAGCAGACACACAAAGTGATCTTTGAATAGCCAGGTTCAAAGTCTTGCTGAACTATATTTAGCACTTATTTGCATAAGTAACTAACAGGTTTGCATCTCAGAAGACAAGGAGAAGAAACAATTAGATCCATGAACTCCAAGGCTAACTAGTACCCAGAGAAAATTGTTAGCTTCCTTCAGATGCCATCTACTTAACCTCTTATTCAGGACAATGCTTGGTTCATGTTGAGATGTACATAGCCTAAAAGATTAATGGTCTCCAAGCAGATAGTTAACTATCAGACAAAATATCAGCCATCCAAGAGCCTCATGCTTCAATTCTTGCTGTTCTGAGAGACTTGAGAGTAGAACCTTTGTAAATGATCAATGTAAAGGCTGGACCTGGGCCCAAGAATAGAAGGAAAATATGGGGAAAGGGAAGAGAGATCTTTTAGTGTATTATCTTTAAAAATATATGAAAATGTTCACTAACATCTTGTTTCCAAAATCCATTCAAGGCTTTTTTCTTGTAATGGAAAAAAAAGAGGAAGGAAGGAAGAAAGAAAATGAAGTAAAATGGACAATGCATATGAATAGTTAATTCAAGTGGCGGTTCTCTGAAAAGTAAATGAAATTTTAAAAATTTAGCTGGGTAGGTTAACTCAGGGTATACTCTAATATTTTGAAGTAGCTCAGGACTTCCACTTTCATTTATAATGGAATAACTGAAAGCTACAGAAGAAATAATTCTTTTTATACATTGTATAAAATGCAGTGCAGGACAGGAATCCTGAGAGAAAGAAAATATAAGGTCAGCATGAAAATCTTGCTGGGCTAAAGAGATATACTAAAGTTTGGAAAGGCAGAGGTGGCTGGCATTTGTGAGGCAGGTTACCAGAAAGTAAGGAGTTCAGCAAAGAAAAAGGTTTTAGAAATTTATGTACGGTTCCTACTGAATCTGTTGCTGAACAGTAAGAATCACACTTTTAGCATAAAATTCAACCAGTTTCCACAGAAAAATGACTGACGATCTGTAAGCTGAACACTTCCCAGAGCTCACACAGGACTGGGAGTTGTATGAATTTTGACCAACCAGAATGAAAAGTATCTGTTGAATGTGTAAGGCATTCAAAGGAGGCACCAGAACACTAACACCTTAACAGGAGAACTAAACTTGGGGGCTTCCCTGGTGGCTCAGATGATAAAGAGTCTGCCTGCAATGTAGGACACGCAGGGTTCAATCCCTGGAAGATCCCCTGGAGAAGAGAATGGCAACACACTCCAGTACTCTTGCCTGGGAAATCCCATGGACAGAGGAGTCCATGTGGTTGCATAGAGTCAGACACGGCGAGTG
The DNA here is from genome assembly GCA_006408695.1 of Aepyceros melampus. NCBI lineage: Eukaryota > Metazoa > Chordata > Mammalia > Artiodactyla > Bovidae > Aepyceros > Aepyceros melampus. Next base: position 204,302 of record SJXQ01012951.1, on the reverse strand, counting down.
ATTAACACACACACACAGAATTAAAAGTCACTCCAAATCTATCTTAATAAAGATAAGGAGTTTTATACATGGTGGTCAAAAGGTACAAATTTCCAATTATAAGATAAATAAGTACTGGGGGTGTAACATACTATGCGATGACTATAGTTAACACTGCTCCTTAGTATATTTGGGCTTCCCAGGTGGCACTAGTGGTAAAGAGCCTGTCTGCCAATGAAGGAGACTTTAAAGACGCAGGTTTGATCCTGGGTCGGGAAGATCCCCTGGAGGAGGGCACGGCAACCCACTCCAGTATTCTTGCCAGGAGAATCCCATTGACAGGGGAGCCTGGTGGGCTACCATCCATAGGGTCACAAAGAGTCGGACACAACTGAAATGACTTAGGACAGCACACATGGTATATTTAGAAGTTACTGAGACAGTACATCCTGAGTTCTCATCCTAAGGACCACCCCACCCTCCTTCTGCCTTTGCATCTGGGAGATGACTGATGTTAACTAGACCTACTGTGGTAAACTTAAATAGTGGTATATGTCAGATATAGCTCAATAACACTGGAAAAGAAAGATCACTACATGAAAAAAAGAAGTTTCAAAAGGATATTGTGGTTCTGTTGCCAAGTTGTATTCAATGCTGTGACCCCATGGACTGCAGCACACCAGGTTCCTCCTGTCCTCCACTATCTCCCAGAGCTTGCTCTAATTCCTGTCCATTGAGATGGTGATGCTATCTAACCACCTCATCCTCTGTCGCCCCCTTCTCCTTTTGCCTTCAATCTTTCCCAGCATCAGGGTCTTTTCCAATGAGCTGGCTCTTCGCATCAGGTGGCCAAAGTACTGAGCTTCAGCTTCAGCAACAGTTCTTCCCATGAATATTCAGGGTTGATTTCCTTTAGGACTGATTGGTTTGATTTCCCTGCAGTTCAAGGGACTCTCAAGAGTCTTCTCCAGGACCAAAATTTAAAAATATAAATTCTTTGGCGTCCAGCCTTCTTTATGGTTTATGGTCCAACTCTCGATCTGTACGTGACTCCTGGAAAAACCATAGTTTTAACTATATGAACCTTTGTCAGCAAAGTGATATCTCTGCTTTTTAATATGCTGTCCAAGGTTTGTCATAGGTTTCCTTCCAAGGAGCAAGTCTTTTAATTTCATGGCTGCAGTCACCGTCTGCTGTGGTTTTGGAAGAAAATAAAGTCTATCACTGCTTCCACTTTTTCCCCTTTTATTTTCCATGAAGGGATGGGATCAGATAATCTTAGGTTGTTTAATATTGAGTTTTAAGCCAGCTTTTTCACTCTCCTCTTTCCTCATCAAGAGGTTCTTTAGTTCCTCTTCACTTTCTGCCTTTAGAGTGGTGTCATCTGTGTATCTGAGGTTGTTGATATTTCTCCCAGCAATCTTGCTTCCAGCTTGTGATTCATCCAGACCAGCATTTTGCATGATGTACTCTGCACAGATGTTAAATAAACAGGGTGACAATATACAGCCTTGTCGGACTCCTTTCTCAATTTTGAACCAGTAAGTTGTTCCATGTGAGGTTCTAACTGTTGCTTCTTGACCTGTGAACAGATTTCTCAGGAGGCAGGTAAGGTGGTCTGGTATTCCCATCTCTTTATGAATTTTTCACAGTTTGTTGTGATCCACACAGTCAAAGTATAGTCAGTGAAGAAGAAATAGATGTTTTTCTGGAACTCCATTGTGTTCTCCATGATTCAACATATGTTGGCAATTTGATGCTGGTTCCTCTGCTGCTTCAAAACCCAGCTTGTAACATCTGGAAGTTCTCGGTTCACATACTGTTGAAGTCTATCTTGAAGGATTTTGAGCATAACCTTGCTAGCATGTGAAATAAGCACAACTGTATAGTAGTGTACACATCCTTTGGCATTGCCTTTCTTTGGGACTGGAATGAAAACTGACCTTTTCCAGTTCTATGGCCACGGCTGAGTTTTCCAAATTTGCTGATATACTGAGTGCAGCACTTTAACAGTACCATCTTTTAGGATTTTAAATAGTTCAGCTGGAATTCTGTCACCTTGCTGGCTTTGTTCATAGTAATGCTTCCTAAGGCCCACTTGATTTGTCTGGCTCTTGGTGAGTGATTATCTGGGTCATTAAAACCTTTTTGTATAGTTCTTATACAAAGAACTTCTTAATCTCTTCTGCTTCTGTTAGGTCCTTACCATTTCCTTTATCATGCCCATCCTTGCATGAAATGTTCCCTTGATATCTCCAATTTTCATTAAAAAAAATTTTATTTGGCTGTACATGTGGGATCTAATTCCCTGACCAGGGATCATACCAGAGTCCCCTGCATTGGGAGCTCAGAGTCCTAGCCCTGGACCACCAGGGAAGTCCCTCTCCAATTTGCTTGAAGAGATCTCTAGTCTTACCCATTCTATTGTTTTCCTCTATTTCTTTGCATTGTTCATTTAATAAGGCCTTCTTATCTCTCCTTGCTGTTCTTGGAACTCTGGATTCAGTTGGGTATATCTTTCCCATTCTCCCTTGCCTTTTGCTTCTCTTCTTTCCTCAGCTATTTATAAAGCCTCCTCAAACAACCACTTTGCCTTCCTGCATTTCCTTTTCTTTGGGATGGTTATGGTCACTGCCTCCCTGTACAATGTTACAAAAAGGAGACTGCTGCTCCACAAATAATTTCCTTACCTTCCTCAATGAAGTCTGACACTATTTAATAAAGAAAGACAACAAAATCCAGGATTCAACTATATAATATTCACAATGCCCAATATCCAGTAAAAAATTATCAGACATGTCAAGAAGCAAGAAAATGTAACTCATAACCCAGAGGAAAATCAGTGAACAGAAACAGACCCAGAAATGAAAGAGATGATGAAATTAGCAAGGACATTTAAAGAGCTATTATAAATATATTCAAGTGCTTAAAGACAACCATGAACATTATAAGGAACAAAACAGAAGGTATAAGCACATCACAATAAAATTGCTGAAAACCAATGTTGAAGAAATAATATTAAAAGCAGCTCAACAGGGGAAAAACATGTACAAAGGAGCAAAGATAAAAATTCACACTTGTCGAAACTATACAAGCCAGAAAACAATGGAATGATATCTGTGCCAAAAGAAAAAAAACAGTTAGCCTAGAATTCTATATCAAGCAAAAACATCTTTCTGAAATGAGAGTGAAATAAAGACCTTTTCAAACAAACAATCTGAGAGAATATGTTGTTAACAGTCCTACAATTAGAAGAGATGTTAACAAAAGCTTTCTGGTAGAAGGAAAGTTATATTATTTGGATCTTTCAACAGGAATAAAACATAGTGGAAATGGTAAATACATAGATAAACTGTAAAATATTTTCACATAAATTTGAAAACTAGGAAAAAAGATAATTGACTTATCAACTCAAAAAATAATAAAAATGGAATGTGAAATTTATAAGAAACCTGAAAAATGTTTGACAATAGTAGTACAAAGACCAGGAGTGGGGCAAATGGAAACACACTATTATAAGATTATTACACATTACATGAAGTCATATAACAAATTTTGAAGGTATACTGTAGTAAGTTGAAAATGCATGTCTGAAAACCTAGAGCAATGACTAAAATAATAAAACTAAGTGGTAGAGATAAGAAGTCAATATTGGACATAAAATGAAATCATAAAAAATACTCAGTTAATCCAAACAAAAGCAGAAAAAGGAAAAAATAAATGGAAGAAAAAGAGGGTAAAAAAAGGCAAGATAGCAGATATTAACGCAACCATATTAATAAATAAATGTAACATTTCAATTAAAAGACAGAGGTTGTCAGACTGGGTAGAAAATTAATGTCCAGCTACAGGTTTTGTCTAAAAGAAATCCACCTAAAATATAAAGACACAGATAGGCTGAAATTATAAAGATGGGAAAAATATGTTGCATCAACACTAATTAAAGCAAAATTGAATTGTTATATTAATAATCTGATAAGGAGACTTCAAACAAGGGATATTATCTGGAACAAAGAGTGAAATTTCATAAAAGCAAAAATAAACAAATAGAACCTAATTAAACTTAAGAGAACATTAACTTAAAAGAAATAAACAAATAGAACTAATCAAACTTTTGCACAGCAATGGAAACCATAAACAAAATGAAAAGATAACCTATGGAACAAGAGAAAACATATTTGCAAACCATGAGGCTATCAAGCGATTAATTTCCAAAATATACAAACAGCTCATACAGCTCAACATCAAAAAACAAACAACCCAATCAAAATATGGGCAAAAGCCCTAAACAGACATTTCTCCAAGGAAGATATACAGATAGCCAAAGGAGGCACATAAAGATGTTCAACATTGCTAATTATCAGAGAAACGCAAATCAGAACTACAATGAGGGAATTTCCCTGGTGATCCAGTGGCTAAGACTCCATGCTTCCAAAGAAGAGAACCCAGGTTTGATCACCATCAGGTAACTAGATCTCGTACACCACAACTAAAGATCCTGCATAAGGCAATGAAGATCAAAGATACCACACAGTGCAACGAAAATCTTGCACAGCCAAAAAATAAACATCAAAATTACAAAAGAAACTACAATGAGGTTATCACCTCACACTGGTCAGAATGGCCATCTCCAGATAATCTATAAATAATGACTGCAGGAGAAGGTGTGGAGAAAAGGGGACCCTCATACACAGTTTGGAGAAGGCAATGGTACCCCACTCCAGTACTCTTGCCTGCAAAGTCCCATGGATGGAGGAGCCTGGTAGGCTGCAGTCCATGGGGTCGCTGAGCGTTAGACATGACTGAGCGACTTCCCTTTCACTTTTCACTTTCATGCATTGGAGAAGGAAATGGCAACCCACTCCAGTGTTCGTGCCTGGAGAATCCCAGGGACAGGGGAGCCTGGTGGGCTGCCATCTGTGGGGTCACACAGAGTCGGACACGACTGAAATGACTTAGCAGCAGCAGCAGCAGCATACACAGCTGGTGGGGATGTAAACTGGTATAGACATTATGGAAAGCAGTATGGTGGTACCTCAGAAAACTGAAAATAGAATTGTCATGTGATCCCACAATCCCACTCCCGGGCATATATCTGAATAAAACTATAATTAGAGAAGGCACATCACCTCAATGTTCATAGCAGCACTATTCACAATAGTCAAGACATGGAAGCAACTTAAATGTCCACTGACAGATGAGTGGATAAAGAAGATATGGTAGATAGATATAATGGAATACTATCTAGTTATTAAAAAGAATGAAACAATGCCATTTGCAGCTACATGGGTGAACCTAGAGATTATCATACCATGCAAAATAAATGAGAAAGACAAAGACAGGAGAGTGGTGTGGAGCATGCAGGTTTTGGTCTACAGCCTGCACACCACCTCTGCACTCACTGAGCCCTGCCAACCAGGGCTCTGGGGGCTGTAGGCGGGCACCTACCAGGCACTGAACACCTGCCCCACTCCGCTGTCCATGCACAAATTCAGAGACAAACATGAATGGGTAACAACAGAAAATGGTGTTGGAACAGTGGCAATTAGCAATTTTGCACAGGAAGATTTGGGAGATGTTGTTTGCTATAGTCTGTTAGAAGTTGGGACAAAATTGAACAAACAAGGAATTTGGTGCACTGTAAGTTATGTTTGAAAGTGAAAGTCACTGAGTCGTGTCCAACTCTTTGCGACCTCATGGACTATACAGTCCATGGAATTCTCCAGGCCAGAATACTGGAGTGGGTAGTCTTTCCCTTCTCCAACCCAGAGATTGAACCCAGGTCTTCTGCATTGCAGGCGAATTCTTTACCAGCTGAGCCTCAAGGGAAGCCCAAGAATACTGGAGTGGGTAGCCTATACTTTCTTCAGCGGATCTTCCCAATGCAGGAATCAAACTGGGGTCTCCTGCATCACAGGCAGATTCTTTACCAACTGAACCATCAGGGAAGCCCTAAATTATGTTTGGTGCACTGCAAAATATAGCTGCTAGTGAACTCTACTGTGTTTATCAGAAGTAACTGAAATTAATGAAACTCTAGCAGAAAACCTGGGACTTATCAACAAATCTTGTTATGAAGATGGTTGGCTCATCAAGATGACACTCAGCAACTCTTCAGAACTAGATGAACTAATGAGTGAAGCAGCATAGAAATCCATAAAATCTCCTGAGGTGTGAAAATGGAACCCCTAAATAAACTAGTTTGAAACAACTTAGGAAAAAAAAGGCAAATACCACATGATACACTTATCTACGGAATCTAAAATATGACACAAATAACCTTATCTATGACAGAAACAGAATAAAAAACATAGAGAACAGAGTTGTGATTCTGTGTGTGGGGGCCAGGTTGGACTGGGAGTTCGAGATTAGCAGATGCAGACTACTGATACTATATACAGAATGGACAATATCCTATAATAAAGTGTAACAGAAAAGAATAAAAATACCATTTAGGTAACATAAAAAATGATTGAAAAAATAGGTACAAAACAGTATTCTAAAAACTACAAAATATTGATGAGAAAATTTTAAAGATCTAAATAAATGGAGAGGTATATCATGGTCGTGGATTTGAAAACATTATTATTAAAGTATCAATTCTCTCCCAAGTTGATCTACAGAGTTAATGCAATTCCAATAAAAATCTTAGCAGGTTTTTATTTGTAGAAATGACAAGCTGATTTTACACTTTGAACAGAAACGCAAAAGACATAGAATATTCAAAACAATTTTTAAAAAGAGCAAAATTAGAGGACTTACATTACTTGATTTCATGATTTATGACAGACCTATAATAATCAAGACAGTGTAGGGCATAAATTTCGACATATATGAGACCAATGGAACAGAACTAATACTTCAGAAATAGACCCACATATATATGGTCAATTGATTTTTTACAAATGTGCCAAAGATTTCAATAGGGGAAAGAAATAGTCTTTTCAACAGATGACAATGGAACAACAGGATACTGCAGGATGGGAACTGGACGAACGTTTATCATTACCAAACACCTTACAAAAGATTAACCTGAACTTCCTTGGTGGTTAAGTGGTTGAGAATCTGCCTGCCAGTGAAGGGGACATGGGTTTGATCCTTGGTCTAGAAACATTCCACATGCCTCTGGGCAACTAAGCCTAAGCCTGTGCGCTACAACTATCTAAACCCCACTGCAGAGCCTATACTCTACAGCAAGAAAAGCTAGCACAATGAAAAGCCCAGGCACTGCAACTAGAGACTAGCCCCTGCGCGCCACAACTAGAGAAAGCCTGCACACAGCAATGAAGATCCAGGGCAGCCAAAAGTAAATAAATAAATTTTAAAAAAAGAAACAATAATTCCATTAAAAAAATTAACTTGACACAGAGCATAGAACTAAATGTGAAAGCCAGAACCATAAAACTTCCAGAAGAAAATACAGGTGAAAATTTCCACAACTAGGAGGAAGCAAAGATTTACTAAATAAAACACAAGGGCAAAAACTGTTTTAAAAATTAATAACTTCATCTTCATGGTATTAATTTAAAATTGGTTTCCCTTAAAATGTCTGGACTTTGAAAAATACCATTAATAACTTGCAAAGACAAGCCACTGAAAATAGGAGAAAATATTTACAATATATATGAAAAGGACCTGCATCTAGAATATACAGAAACTCATGAATAATCAAATTTAAAACAGGCAAATGATCAGCTGGTCAACACTTGTCATCATGCAAAATAAATTAACAGTAATTTTTAGAACTGTAACGTATGCAGTATTACTAGAGCACTTTATATGCACTACTGCTAAGTCGCTTCAGTCGTGTTCGACTCTGTGCGACCCCATAGACTGCAGCCCACCAGGCTCCCCCGTCCCTGGGATTCTCCAGGCAAGAACACTGGAGCGGGTTGCCATTTCCTTCTCCAATGCATGAAAGTGAAAAGTCAAAGGGAAGTTGCTCAGTCATGTCCAACTCTTAGCGACCCCATGGACTGCAGCCTACCAGGCTCCTCCACCCATAGGATTTTACAGGCAAGAGTTCTGGAGTGGGGTGCCATTGCCTACTCTGTTATATACGCACTAGAATGGCTAAAATTAAAAAGACAATTCCAAGTGTGACAGAGATATGGAGTAGCTACAACTTAGTCATCGCTGGTTGGAATTAAAAATGGTATAACCACTTTTGAAAACAATTTGACAGTTTCTTTTTTTGAAAACCATCTTTATTGAGATAATTTACATACTATAAAATTCAATCATTTTAAGTGTATAATTAAATGTTTTTAGTATATTCACATAGTTGGCAATTATCACCATGATCCAAGTTTAGAATCTTTTCACCATCCCCAAAAGAAACTTCGTAACAATTAACAGCCATTCCCCAACTTACTCCCAACCCAGCTGTAGGTAACCACTAACCTATTTTCTGTCTCTATAGATTTGCTTATTCTGGTCATTTAAAATAAATGGAATCACACAACATACGGTCTCTGGGACTGGCTTCCTTCATTTAGCATGTTTTCAGGAATCACCCATGTTGTATCAGTTATCAGTACTTCATTTCTTTTCATGGCTGTACAATATTCCATTGTATGGATGCCTCACGTTTTGTTTACATATTTAGTTGCTGATGGACATTTTGGTTGTTTTTAGTTTTACTACTTGTGGCTCAGTAGTAAAGAATCCGCCTGCCAAGGCAGGAGACGTGGGTTCAATCCTTGGGTCGGGAAGACTCTCTGGAGAAAGATATGGCAACCCACTCCAGTATTCTTGCCTGGGAAATCCCATGGACAGTATTCTTGCTGGGGAAATCCCATAGACAGAGGAGTCTGCCGAGCTATAGTCCGTGGGGTTGCAAAAGAGTTGGACACGACTTAGCAACTAAACAACAGATACCAGTTTTGAGTTATCATGAAAATAGTAGTATGAATATTTGCATACAAGTCTTTGGGTGGGTATACATTTTCATTCCTCTTGGGTAAATAGCTAGAAATGTCACAATATGGATGAATCTCAGACACAAGAGAGTTTATGTGAAATTCATAAAAGACAAATATAATCTATAGTGATAGAAATTAAATCAGCAGTTACCTAATTTGGTTACCTAATAACTAATCAGTGGTTACCTAATCAGGGCCCAAATTTGCAGATAAGACTAATTGTATGAAAGAATTTTAATGGGTTATGGAAATAAAATGTTCTGTGTCTTGTGATGGTGATGATTACATAATATATCTTTGAACTCCGGGAGTTGGTGATGGACAGGGAGGCCTGGCGTGCTTCGATTCATGGGGTTGCAGAGTCGGACATGACTGAGCGACTGAACTGAACTGATACGTTAATTACATCTCAATAAAGTTAAATAAAAAGTCCAGTAACTCATGTCAAGGCAAAAAAAACACAACATGGTTATGGCAGTAAACTTAAGTCTTTTTTGGTCTTGCCATTCCATTTTTGGTTGGGGCAAGCATGATTCAGACTGATATATCAGTATCTATAAGCCAGCAGTTCCTAGTATTTTCCAGATTCCCCTCATTGTGCTACTTCTCGCCACCTCTACCACAGCAATCCTCCCTGACAAACTAAATGGACTTTGGGTAGCAATCAACAGTGTTTGCAATCATTTTCAGCTGGGCAGCAGTCACACGAAATTTTTTAAATTGGGTGTACTGTCACTTTTAATTGGGTGTACCAGGGCTTCCCTGGTGAGTCAGCCATAAACAATCTGCCTGCAATGTGGGAGACCTGGGTTCGATCCCTGGGTTGGGAAGATTCCCTGGAGAAGGGAACAGTTACCCACTCCAGTATTCTGGCCTAGAGAATTCCACAGACAGAGAAGCCTGGCAGGCTACAGTCCATGGTGTCACAAAGAGTTGGACATGACTGAGCGACTTTCACTGTCACTTTTTAAACAAACAATCATTTGCCAAGCTCAGAGCCTAGAGTCCTACCTTTACCAAGGACACCTAATGAAGGTTCTACTTTTGCCTTTTTTATAAAACTGAGGCAGGGGTAAAAGATATGAGATGATCACTGCCCTCCTTGTGGAAATTCACTCCAAAAAGGGTCATCAGCCAACCATTTACGGATTTATAATGAGGGGGCATTTCACTGGGGTTGTGGGGTGCTGTTGCAAGCACACCAAATATAACAGGGGAGTGAGGTCTATAGACTAGCACACAGGCAAAGGCCTAAACAAGAAGTGAGTGATCCTGATTCTTACTCTGTGAAGTCCTTAAGGGTATATATGATTTTGCATTTTTATAGCCCCTAGTGTGGCACAGAGCAGATACCTCTGTACTTATACACAGAAAAGAAATAATCTGGGGAATGTGAAGCTGGGACACCCATTCCTTGTCTTGCTGCACCAACCCAAGGACACCAAGCAGCAGAGAATTCTTAGACTAAAGCAGGTTCTGAGAACTTCCTTGGTAGGCAAGAATTGGTTCTTTTTCAGAACACTTTAGCTCAAAGTGGCTTAAAAAAAAAAAAAGTAAAGGAGCTAGAACAAATAGAACATGTAAAATCATACGCTTCATTCGAGTGAGCATCCCTCCCTCCACTAGGTGCTTACAGTGACTTTCTATCCAAGATAACCCGAATCTCTCTCCAGGGTACAATCATCCAATATAACTGTTTGGAAAAAAGGATCCAAAAGGTGGACACAAGCCTCTGGATAGACTAAAAAAGATGATCCTCTTTAAAAGGTAACTCTTTCTTCTATACAGTTAACTTGCATATAATATTCAGAAGGTTTTATTCCCTCCTTTCTATTTTCATACTCAGGACCAAACTCAATTTCAGAACCAATTTAAGCTGGCCAGTTCTCCTGTCCATACATGTCTTTCAAGCCTGCACTGAAATTTACTGATCTCACAGGCTGGCTCTGTCTTTCAGGAAGGTGGACCAGATAATGAACCTCACAGTGGGTGATTCATGAAAGGTCATCATTTGGTTAAAGGAAAGGCGACAGTGGATTTTCTTTAATTTCCCTGGGCAGTTGCCCCACCTCCCTGACTTTATTTGGTTGAAGCCCTAGAAACTCTTTGTGAAGCTTTTCTTTGTACTGATTACAGATCCAACATGCCCAGGTCCTTACCCTGCACAAGCAAGGTATGCAATCAACACCAAGAGGCAGCCCAGATAACTGGGGTAGGGGAACAGGATACACATGCTTACCAAATATCACATCAAGCCTTCTCCTTCTCTATGGCTTACTGCAGGCAGGACACTCCACCCAGCTCAAACCAAGAGGCAGATGATCTCTGTCCTCCCACTTGAGGCCTTTCCTTGGAAACAGATCACATCTCAGGGAGGGAGACAGAAAACACCATCTCTGCTCCTAACTCTCCAGCAATCTGACATGGGGTCTCTGCCTCCCTGCCAAGGGTCACTTATCTGTCCCTCCCTAACAGAATTCTTCACCAGAAATCCCATTTGTGGGCTAAACACAGTTTCCCTCCTAGTTGGGTAGGTCATTTTTAAGGTTGTAACTTTATTTGAGCAGGATCACTATGAAAGGTCAAAGTGCTGTTATGGAACTTAACAAAAACATTTCCAATTACACAGCCTGTAACAGAGAAAACAGCTTGCATAATAACACTTTTGGCCTCCAAAGTTATAATAACAGTAGCAAACCATGCTTTTCCAAGCATATCTTAGAAGAGTTTGAGCTACCTTCTAGGAAAGAAATTGTGATGGAAATAAAATAAAAGTACCAGAAGGTCTATTTGGAAGGAAGGAGGTGGCTAGAAAACAAACTGAAGAGTAAAGTGCTTGCTATCTTTAAATCTAATAACTGGGAGAAAGAGTCTTTTAAGCTTAAAACAAGGCCTGCTGTATCCTGAAACTTCTTGAAAAGTTGATAACTACTGGGATTCCTACAAGCTCCAATGCTATTTCTCCCAAGCACTGCCAAAGAAGCTTTACCGACAGTGAAGTCTGATTGAGAAAGACCAGAAGTTTATGTGATGGGCATTTCAAAATTCATACTTAATTGGAGGAAATATTGACAGTGGCAGACAGGGATAATAAGTTAAGCTCTTCACCAGTAACCTCTGCATTCATCTAGCTTGGCTGAGGGACATTAATTTTGAATCTTCACTTTGCTACTTAAAAAGAAAAAAAAAAAGGAACTACTACTTTGAAAACAATTAAAATTCAGTGTGCTATGTTTTAGATTTTGACCCACAAATATATATCATCTTTAAAAGAAATAAGTTCATAAAAACTTTAAAAAAATTCATCATCTTCCTTGGGTATGTGGAAAAGCTTTATTTTTCATAGTGACTTTGCTACATTCTTGGATGGGATAAAGAGACTTTTCCCTCATTTATAAAGTTATCATACTGTGCCAGGAGCCTCTACTGAGGCATTGCTGCCTAACTGGAAGGCAAATTCTCCAGGTCCCTGTTTAGTACTTTCTTTCCTTAACTGAATGGGCCTTTCCCAAACTGGGATTCTTTCCCCACTACCTAGAAATGAGACCTGTTACCCCTGTTCTCTCTGCTTCTCCCTCCACTTTCCTACCCTGACTTGCCTCTTCCTTCGGAATACCTAACAGACTCTAGTTGTCTTGCATGTTTCAAGAGATGAAAAAGCTCAGATTTTGGTGTCAGACTGACCTAGGTTCACAGTATGGCCTTATCACTAGCAACTGTGTGATCTTGGACAAACCACTTAGTCTCTTCAGCATCCTCATCTATAAAATGAGGATAACTGTATCTACCACAGACAACTGATTAAATTAAGTAAATAGCCTAATTAAAAGTACCTAGCTCAAAAACTCCTAGTTGTTCCTTTTATCTATTTGTGTCCTTTTTAAATCCAAGATACTTTCTTCCCTATTCAGAGGAGCTAAAATCCAAGACCCTTTCCCTCCTGATCTGGTAGTACAGCTTACCTCATGGTCCAAGTAAGAGAGTAAATATCCTAGCAGCATATAACCAGCTGACCTTCCTTCCTAAATGGACCTTCTCAAGATGCCCTATGTAACAGAAAGTTGATTTCCAAGGTTAAGCAGCTTGTAGGAAAATCCCTCTGCCTCTGATTTTGTGTCTTTCCTGCGTTAGTGAGTCCAGTTAACAAATAACTCATATCAAACTTTTTTTCCCGCCAATTAGCTCACTCAAAATGCCAGAAACTAAACAAAGGCAGAAAAGAGAGGCAGGGTCAGACAGTCAATGCTTGTGTCACATGCTCATACTCACTAAGAGTTCCCACAGCAACCATCACTCAGGCTTAGAGAGACTACAAAACTATAGGCTGTTGTACAGAAACAATGGCAAGGACAGGAAAATGAGTTATGGCTATCATGAGGTCTTAAATCTCAGCTCTAGCATATGTCTCTGCCAAGGCTGCCTTGCCTGATGGCCAATGCCATGTTTTAAGATGAGAAAATATCACAAGGGCTCTCAAAGCAGGCTGCTCAGAGGTCTTGATTGCCTTGGGAGGCAATATAGGTGGCTCTCATGGGGAAAGTGACCCACGCTCACTTCCTGCATGGAAAGCCCTGCCTTGTAGCTTTACAGCTCCCTTCTCCCAGTCTTCCTCAACAACTAGTGGTGTGTTGGAGCTGGCTGACACATGCTTGGCCTGTGAGAGTGAACTGTTAAATTTTTAAGCACTGTGAGGGCCACTTGGCTTCACATTGGTGGCTATGGTGGGAGTATTTGTCCTCAGAACTACAAATCAGCCCCCTCCAACCACTTACCCTCTACTACTGTTAAACATCTACCTAACATCCTAAAGGGCCAACAACTCTAAATCTGAAGTACAAGGCTCGACTTTCCTCATAGGTCTTGAAGCTTTTAGGATATCTCCCAAAGATCTTTATGTGTTTCCTCCTTCTGCTGCTGCTGCTAAGTCGCTTCAGTCGTGTCAACTCTGTGCGACCCCAGAGATGGCCTCCTACTAGGCTCCCCTATCCCTGGGATTCTCCAGGCAAGAACACTGGAGTGGGTTGCCATTTCCTTCTCCAATGCATGAAAGTGAAAAGTGAAAGTGAAGTCGCTCAGTTGTGTCCGACTCTTAGCGACGTCATGGCCTGCAGCCTTCCAGGCTCCTCCATCCATGGGATTTTCCAGGCAAGAGTACTGGAGTGAGGTGCCATTGATGTTCACAAATAACAGATGCCACCCAGGTATCCCAACAGTGTTTGCCTCACAAACATGGACTCTCCTCTTGTTAGTATCTCATTCTTCTCTTGGAAAATAAAGCTAGATTTCATTAGGATTTCTAAACACCCAAAAGTTATTTATAGTGATTCTTATCTTAGGATCAGGAGAAAATCAAAAAGGGTTAGAAAGATTACTAATAGATGAAAATAAATACTCAGCTTCAGTGTAATTTTCACTCAATCACATATGAAGCATTTTTTGTTTAATTCTGCAAGGCAGAGGGGAGGGAAGTTGTTCAATAAATAGTTTCAATTTTGAAAGATGAGAAATTTCTAGAGATAACTGCACAACAATGTATATACTAATACTACTGTAATGTACAGTAAAGAATGGTTAAGATGGTAAATTTTGTTATATTTGTTTGTATGTGTTTTGTTATATGTGTTTGCTATATTTGTTATACCAGGAAAAAAAAAAAGGAGAGCTAGGTTTGCTTAGTAGGTCTAATAATATGCCTACTAGCATTGAGGGTGGCTCATACCAGGCCTTTGATGAATGCTTGTGAACTAAATCAAAGGAGGTATAATTAGGACAAGGATGAGAGTTGGTACACTAGGGATTATGGAAGATGTGCTAACAAGTTAAATGACTGAATTATACATCTAAGTCATCCAGTCTCTGGGTGCCCTGGGACCCGAGGACAAGGCAGAGACACTCTGGGACTCTTCTCACTCTTTCTGTCCTTTTCAGGTCCTGGCTTTGAGGATATTTTACAATCTATGCCTCTCCATTTATCCAATTCCTATCCTTCCCCTTTCAAGGCCCAACTCAATTCTCTCTTCCACATGGCCTTTCCACCACCACAACCCACAAAGATCTTTCTCTAATAAGAACCTACAGATCCTATTGCTAGTACTGGTCAGCTATTGATAATAAGCTGCCTTAAGCCATCTTTCACACTTATTTTATCCTTTGAGAACAAAGGCTCTTTATCATACTTCTGTATCCCTTAAATGCCTAGGATGATATGAAGCATAAAGCGTTAAATGCTAAAATACTGAGAACTGAATGAAGATTGAAGAAAGTTAAGAGTCGGCCAATCACTTACTCGCTTTCCAATGGGATATTTCAATGGCACAAACCTGGTCATGAATGTAACTGAAAGCTTAAGGAATCAGGTGATCAGCGAAGGTTTTGTCTTGAATGCTAAATTGCCACTATGTTCTTTAGATACTCAGGGCTCTGAGAATCTTTCTGTAAAATTCTGCTATGAAACTCTCTTTGGTATAAGGAAATTAGAGCTGATACAAGTTAATGTCATAGCATTTGCAAACCAAAATAAATAGCAAATAGTCTAAAAGGAGCTTAAGATCCTCAAAGGGCATTTTCAAAGGTCTGATGGCTTCGGGGTCAAGGAAAGTATGAGGTACTATTCAAGACAACTAAGCCAGTGATTTTCTACAAAACTTTGTATGTTGAAAGGGCCAAAGACTGGTTGAGAATTTTAAGAAAGATAGACCCTTTTCAAGGGGGGGAAAAAAGGACAGATGCATAATTTTGCACAATTTCAGAGTGTTCAACAATTTTCTAAAGCCTATGCTTGGACTTTGGATTAAAAAAACCGATGAGTCAAAAAAAAAAAAAAAGATGAGCTAGTGTGTAGATCCATTTCTAGCAGGATGTAGCCAGCAATGATAAATTCTTTTCTTAATTCGAAACAGGAATGAAGGAGACGGAGTACATCAGAGTGTAAATAGGACAAGATAGGGAGGAGAACCCCTTGAAGAGCTCTTCTATTCCAACATACTTACCCGAAGGGAGCACTGAATCATCAAGACAAGATCTCCTTAAAGCATCCAAACCCAAGACTTAGACTGGGGCACACAGTTTCTCTTAAATCCCTCCCATCCACATTTATTTAGTAGAAACAAAAGGGTCATTGGGATTTATCTATGAGAATCCCACAGGTTTTGAGAGTGAGACTCAGTTGTCCTCGTGGAAAAATGAAAATCAGGGTGGATGTCACTGGTAGGGACAGTTCAGTTTGGTCACTCAGTTGTGTCCGACTCTTTGCAATCCCATGAATCGCAGCACACCAGGCCTCCCTGTCCATCACCAACTCCCAGAGTTCACTCAAACTCACGTCCATCGAGTCAGTGATGCCATCCAGCCATCTCATCCTCGGTCGTCCCTTTCTCCTCCTGCCCCCAATCCCTCCCAGCATCAGGGTCTTTTCCAATGAGTCAACTCTTCGCATAAGGTGGCCAAGTACTGGAGCTTCAGTTTCAGCATCATTCCTTCCAAAGAAATCCCAGGGTTGATCTCCCTCAGAATGGACTGGTTGGATCTCCTTGCAGTCCAAGGGACTCTCAAGAGTCTTCTCCAACACCACAGTTCAAAAGCATCAATTCTTCGGCACTCAGCTTTCTTCACAGTCCAACTCCCACATCCATACATGACCACAGGAAAAAACACAGCCTTGACTAGACGGACCTTTGTTGGCAAAGTAATGTCTCTGCTTTTGAATAGGCTATTTAGGTTGGTCATAACTTTCCTTCCAAGGAGTAAGTGTCTTTTAATTTCATGGCTTCAATCACCATGTTACAGACAGGATCATAACAAATGATTCTACCGGCTAGAGATAGATGCTTACCAATAAGCCATACTGAGAAGAGAAAAGAGCTAAATCCCAGCTAATGGTGGGCAAGGGCCTTGAAGGACAGTTTTTATAAGATGTACTAAAGACAAGCCAATGCAGAAGGGAATAAACTAAGAATAGTTTCACAGTTCTTGGAAAAGCAAGTTTTACCTTCTCCATAAACTTTATTCATAAAGATATGTGAAATACAAAAAGAGGTCAAAGTGCCCTTACCAAACACCATATACAAAAATTAATTTAAAATGAATCAAAGACCGAAATGAAAAAGCTAAAACTATAAAAGGCAACCCACAGAATGGGAGAAAATGTTTGCAAATCACATATCTGATGAAGGATAAATATCTATAGAGTATATAGATATTCCTAAAACTCAACAACAAAAATCCAAACAATCCAATTAAAAAATGGGCAAGGGGCTTGAATAGAATTTCTCCAAAGAAGATAAAGAATGGTCAATAAACATATAAAAAGATGCTCAACATTAATAATGATTACGGAAATAACAATTATGGCCACAATGAGATACTACTTCACCCTCGTTAGGATGGCTATTATCCAAAAACAGGAAAAATTGGAATAATTTTATATTTTAGGTGCGACTAATCTGGGAAACACTATGATAGCTTCTCAAAAATTAAACACAGAATTAATTCCCATTTGATCTAGCAGTTCCATTTCTGGGTATATACACAAAAGAACTGAAAACAGGGACTCAAACACCAATTTCATAGCATTCTTCACAGCAGCCACAAGGTGGAAGCAGCCCAAGTGTCCATCGATGGACAGAAGGATAAACAAAGTGTGCTATACACATCAATGGAATATCATTCACCTTTGAAAGGAATGAAATTCTGATACATACTACAACATTGAAGACATTATGCTAAAAGAAATAAACCAGATATGAGCAGGCTAAGTCACTTCAGTTGTGTCTGACTCTGTGACTCTATGGACTGTAGCCAACAAGGCTCCTCTCTCCATGTGATTCTCCAGGCAAGAAAACTGGAATTGATTGCCATTTCCTTCTCCATATACAAAAGGACAAATATTGTATGATTCTACTTTCTGTGAGACCCTTAGCATAGTCAGATTGTTGTTTAACAACAGTAAGTTTTGTTGTTAAGCCATGTCCAACTCTTTTCCAACTCCATGGACTCCATGGAGCCTGCCAGGACTCCCACAAAGAGAAAAACAGTGCCAGGCTCCCACAAAGAGACAAACAGTAGAAGAGTGATTACCAGGAGCTGGGGGGAGGGGAAGTGAGGAGTTACTATTTAATGGGTATAGCATTTCAGCATGCAATGATGAGAAAGTTCTGGAGATGGATAGCAGTGATGGTTACAACAATATGAATGTACTTAATACCACTGAACTGTATACTTAAAAATTGTTCAATTGGTAAATTTTATGTATATTTTACCACACGCACACAAGAAGAGTTAATATGTACAAGGTTCACAATCAACCCCAGACAAATATGACTCCTGTGTGTACAATATAAAAATGCATGCAGTTTATTACACTAGAAAATGCATGATGATTCAGTCACACTGAGGGTATTAACTGATTAAAAAACTTTGCTCTCCATGAAGCCAATGAGAAGTAACAAAAAATGTCATCTATCATCTGGACACCTGAAAACAAACCCAGTTGAGAGATTGGGCTCTGTTTGATAAGCAATAATGGATTTACAAGTATCATCATGAAATGCCTCAAACAGACTGCTAGAATGTGTCTGGGGGTTGTCAGAACTCACAAAGTCATAAATCTCCTGCCAGAAGAAAATGGCAGCCTGAGCAGGCAGATCTAGCAAAGAGCCCTCTCTTATCTGCTATCTTACTAAGCTCAATAAACCCCAGTTAATGCCTACCCATGGTCTTTAGGTTTACCTTAATAGTACTTCAGAATCTACTTGGGGATTAAGTTCCCAATTTCCTCTTTCTACTTAGTTTGCTGCTAACAACTGCGGGTCCCAGTTTTTTTGCAGGGCGGTGAGGGGGGGCACGTGGCCCGTGGGATCGTAGTTCCCTGACAAGGAATCAAACCTGTGCCCCCTGCATTGGAAGTGTGGAGTCTTAACCACATGACTGAAAGGGAAGTTCCCTGCAGGGCCTATTGCATCCCAAACCCAGGTCTTTTGGAAGCTGTGAATACACTTAACATTTGTGATATCAGCATTAAGTGATATTAAGGGAGAGAAGTGCTCCAACACATGCTGGAGATTAACAAGGAGTCAAAATACTTCTACCCTGATAGTGCTGAGAATAAAACCAAGTGTACGCTAATGCTGTCATTTATTGCCCTTCAGAGTCAGTTAGGGAAGAGAAGCAGCAACTATTTTGAGGGCAGTTTTGAAAAGGGTCCCGAATAGAATCACCCTTCCTCCACTACCCAAGTGAAAAGGATTGTTAAAAGAGGTGAGTATACACAAACTCCATGACAGTAAGGACTACACTTAGATTATTCACTACTGATCCCTGCTACCCAGCACCACTCTTTGTACACAGCAGATATGCAATATTATTTATTAAGAAAAGAAATCTTTGAGAGCTACTTCCCCTTCCTCATTTTCAAATAGGGCTGTGTTTTCTCCCACTCTATAGAAGTCGCCTCATCTCTGGCTTGTGGATGCTTTCTCAGAGGCACTTTTATCACTTCATTTAACTCTGAAAGAGTTGGAGTGGGGGTGAGGACGCGTGCTTGCTAATCATCCTTTTCCAGATTGCCTCATGCGCCAGAATGGATTTTTATTATTGGTCTGTGGCTGCTACTGCTGTAGAAAGATTTCAGCCTGACCTTCCCAAGCTGCTGGGGGATGAATACTGCACGTGGCTGACTGGGAAAAAATGTGTCTTCCTCTTTTTTTTTTTAAAAGCTTTTGGACTAAACAAAGCTCACTGTGATAGGAAAGTCACCCCTTCTTTCACTATACAAAGCTCAAGATGTTGAATTCTTTTGCATAAAAACGATATAACAAAACTGATCTGAACTGGTTCAACAGGAGAAAGGCACGATGTTGAAGCACCTCACAGAGAGCAGTGGCATCAAAGTCCGGAACAGGACTTAGGGCTGTGCCATAGGCAGAAGAAGAAAAAGGCAAATGAAAGTCATTTATCAAAGTGGTTTAAATAAGAGGATGGATTCCCACAGCTGGCCTCACAAAGGAGAATAAATATGTCAAAGGGAAAACTGATAGACTAATTGAGTCCTATCCATCTGGCTGAGGAAAGAGCCACTGGTGGGAATACTGAGAAGCTGTCTGTTAGGCAAAGGCTTGCTTTGGTGCCTCATTTGGCCAATGGAATAGCTTTTAGGAACACTGAACACATAATCATACCACAGCTGGGTAGCTGGCCCTGCCAGCAAGAGGTTCACAGAAGGCTTACACCGATGCAAAGGCCAAAAAAGGGAAAGCAGAGCATAGGTGATTTTGTTTTTTTAATTGGCTTGGAGCCTGTATCTGGACTCTCACCTCATGAACACCCAGGCCCTTCAACTTGGGAGTAGGGTGAGAAGGAAGAGAGACCATATGCATGTATATCTCATTTTGTGCTTTTGAAAACAAGACTCAAAGTCTTGTTCTGAAACATCAAGTTTGATACCATGCTACACTAAAGCCCCATCTTATTTTTATATAATGCAGAGCTGAGGGCTCTTTTCTTTGGGAAAAGAGGAAATCAGGCCAGACTCAAGGAAACGAACATACAACACTATCTGCATGTGCCACAGTTCATACCACAGAAAAACCTGCTCAGAAAGAATTGCTCAAGGCACACAGAACTCAATTCTAACGCAAATCTGCCCCAAGGAGGGTTCATATTTTAAGGGGCCAAACAACATCAAATTAAGCTGAACTCAGGGTTTTTCTAACTGGCAGTTTCAACCATTACTAAGTTTTCATTTCTTATTTTCAAAAGTCAAAAAGACTCTCTGCCTAAAATTAAAAAAAAAAAAAAGAAATGCCTTATCACCCACACTAACATAACAATTCACCGAAATTTCACCTACATTATCTTTTACATAATTAAATGAACCTTTCATATGGCACAAAAGCAGAAGCCATAATTCTAATTAAAGTACTATCAACAAATTCCTTACTAATTCCTCTTAAGCAGCCTGGCTCTTGCCACTATTAGTTCAATCACAGAATCCCTCTGCCATCTGAGAGGACTTGATGCTGGCCACCAACTAGGGCCATTCTGAGGAAAGTAGCGGCTTACCTGCTCCTCTGACAGTTGGGATATGTGATTCACAGCAGCGTAGGATTCAATTTTGGGGTTAAAGTGGTTGATGATGGCTCTGAAACAGAGAATTAACATTAATACAGTACCAGATGGAATAAGAGGATAAATGAGTTAAAAACAAGTATCAGCTACCCTCTGATTTAGAGTATGAGACCATGGATGTGACTCTCAGAAGGTAATCGTCCTCTTATGAACATGAGGTCACATGGGGTGAAGTGATTACTCTAAAATGAGAAAGGTTTAATAATTTATTAGAGAACAGAACCAAGTATGCCTTCTCTGTAAATGAACTAGGGGAAAATCTCACAACCAAACAAAAGTCAAAACCTAGCATCCTTCAGATGAGAAACAGGGCTTATCAGGCTGTCCACCAGGCGGCCCTCGTGTTTCAGTTAGGAAAAAAAAATACTTAGCTCTGCTCTTACTCAGGAGAACAGGGCATTCAGTGAAGCTAGACCAACATGTGGGTTGAAACAGTCTCTGAAGAACCTAAGATTTTCCAAAGTCTACAACCATCACATTTGTTAGTTAATATTTTGAACCAAAATTTTATTTCCAGCCATTCAAACCAAAATCTGAATGTTGTTTTCAAACATTCTCTCTTCAGGGTCACCAAGTCAAATCAAATCTATCTCTTAAAACCCTCTGAAATCTGAAATAAATTTCCCTGAAACCAATGCTTTAGTACAGATCTTTGTGATTTCTTGTCTGGTAGAGTAGAAAACCAATAGTCATGTATGGATTTGAGAGTTGGACCATAAAGAAGGCTGAGCACCAAAGAATTTATGCTTTCAAACTGTGGTGCTAGAGAAGACTCTTCAGAGTCCCTTGGACAGCAAGGAGATCAAATCAGCCAATCCTAAAGGATATCAACCCTGAATATTCATTGGAAGGACTGATGCTGAAGCTAAAGCTCCAATACTTTGGCCACCTGATGTGAAAAGCTGACTTATTGGAAAAGACCCCAAAGCTGGGAAAAACTGAGGGCAAGAGGAGAACAGGGTGACAGAGGATGAGATGGTTGGATGGAATCACTGACTCAATGGACATGAGTTTGAGCAAACTTCAGGAGATACTGATGGACAGAGAAGCATGGACAGAGAAGCCTGGTGTGTTACATGTTCACAGGGCTGCAAAGAGATAGACGTGACTTAGCGACTGAACAACAAGAAGAGTATAAGAAACACAGGTTTTAGACTAGAGGTTAATGGGGAGAAGAGAAAAATCTAACAGAACAATTTCAAATACTATGTGCAGATACTCTCCTCTTTATGGGGTGGAGTTTAGTTCCCATTATCACTGAGAGTAAGCTAGACTTCTCTCCATAGAGTAGCAAAAGGGAAAAATAGTAACCTGACAGTAAAGAATCCTGGCACATCTACTTCAACCAAGTGATGAAGGTGAGTGTCGCCAGTGATGTCATGTAACCCCTGGTATGGTCTGGTAAGAAGGGCACTTCATCTCTGCCGTGTACTTTTAGAAATTCATGATCTCATCTAAGAACAAGAAAAACATCAGACAAACCCACACTGGGGAACATTCTAGAGAATACCTTGCCAGTTACTCCTCAAGATTGTCAAGGTTATGAAAAACAAAACTTGAGGAAAAGTCACAGACCAGAGCCCATTGGTGAGATATGACTAAATGCAACTTGATGCTCTGAATTGGATCTGGGAACAGAAAGAGGACATTAAAGGATAAACTGTTGAAATGCAAACAAAATATGGAGTTTAGCTAATAGTAACATATCAATGCCTGTTTCTTAGTGTTGATAAACATACCACGGTAATGTAAGAGGGGAGAAACTAGGTTGAGAGGCATATAGAAACTCTATGCATTATCTTTGCATTTTTTCCTGTAATTTTAAAATTATTCCAAAATTGATGCTTTTGAACTGTGGTGTTGGAGAAGACTCTTGAGAGTACCTTGGACTGCAAGGGGATCCAACCAGTCTATCCTAAAGGAGATCAGTCCTGGGTGTTCATTGGAAGGACTGATGCTAAAGCTGCAACTCCAATACTTTGGCCACCTCATGTGAAGAGCTGACTCACTGGAAAATACCCTGATTCTGGGAGGGATTGGGGGCAGGAGGAGAAGGGGACGACAGAGGATGAGATGGCTGGATGGCATCACCAACTCAATGGACATGAGTCTGGGTAAACTCTGGGAATTGGTGATGGACAGGGAGGCTTGGAGTGCTGCGATTCATGGGGTCTCAAAGAGTCAGACACGACTGAGTGATTGAACTGAACTGAAAGTTTATTAAAATGTGTGTATGTATTTTAAAATTATTCCAAAATTGATGCTTTTGAACTGTGGTGTTGGAGAAGACTCTTGAGAGTACCTTGGACTGCAAGGGGATCCAACCAGTCTATCCTAAAGGAGATCAGTCCTGGGTGTTCATTGGAAGGACTGATGCTAAAGCTGCAACTCCAATACTTTGGCCACCTCATGTGAAGAGCTGACTCACTGGAAAATACCCTGATTCTGGGAGGGATTGGGGGCAGGAGGAGAAGGGGACGACAGAGGATGAGATGGCTGGATGGCATCACCAACTCAATGGACATGAGTCTGGGTAAACTCTGGGAATTGGTGATGGACAGGGAGGCTTGGAGTGCTGCGATTCATGGGGTCTCAAAGAGTCAGACACGACTGAGTGATTGAACTGAACTGAAAGTTTATTAAAATGTGTGTATGACAGCATAATAGAAATCAATATATTCTTTTAATTTAACTTACTGATAGTAAAGAATTTAATCTAACCCAAATATCAGAAGTATAAGCCAGAAATTTAAAAAGAAAATCATGGTGTGGAATCCCAGTTTGACCAATGTTTTTCTGAATGATTTTTGGAAGCTGTATATTTTCCCAGAGGGATAAAATGGGAATAATAATATCTGTTTGAGCACAGTAACTAGGAATAGTACATTGCACGCATACAATAAATGTTTGTTGAAAGAGGGAACTAAATCTTAAGAGGATTCAGGCAATATTTATATAGTAAAGCAATGTTAAATATCTAGCACAATGCCTGGCACACAGCTGGTACTCAATAAATATTCAATGAATAACTAAATCAAATAGGACAGAAATGAGTCAGGCACAAGAGGCAAGTTTTGGTAACCTATTTTCCAAGAGACTGTCAAGAAGAGTAGAGATGTTATTATCTGCAAGTTAAGGTTGTGGGGTTTGGTCTAAATCCAAAATATCCACTGTAATCAAGTTGGGGGGAGGGTGTCAAATATTTTTCTCATTCAGAAAGCAAAGTTTGAGGATACTGGCAGGGATGACAACAGTCCAGGAACAGAACGAAAAACTGGGAGGCTAAACCCAATGAGAAGACAGGGGGGGGCAGGTATAGGGAACTGAGAGTCCCACCAATCCTAGTAGCAGCACTAACTTACAGTTAACCCAGGATAGAGTCAGAGTCACAGAATTCAGCTCCCAAGAGTGATGGCAGTGAGTAAAGGAAATACAGTAGATAAATCAATCTACTATCAGACCTCAGTTATTTTGGAAAACGGAAACTGCGTTCTAGAAATACATCTATTTCATGCTTTTGCAGGTTTATTTTTTTAAGGTTTTCTTTAAATTTCTTAGTAAAAAAATTTTTAAGAAGTGTTTGAAAAAAATTCTGACTCAACTGAACTACAATTGCATTTCTGTTTTGATGTGCCTAGGTTTGGAGAACAGAGAACTCCAAAAAACCCTAATGTGTGTCTGGGTGGGATGGTAGCAGCCACTGGGGCCCAGGTGGCAATCCAGAGAAGCTGGTGAGGACTGTGGAATAATCCCTGGGAATGGAACAGATAGGGATGTCGTAATTCTAATCCCTTCCTATCAGAGAAATTTTCTTGCCAAGAAAGCAAGCAAGGAATCAAGAAAGAAATGAGAGAAAAAGGAGAAAGAAAAAGAGGGAAGAAAGAAAGACAGGGAAGGAGCTCAGAGCAAAAAACAAAGGAGAGAGGAGATGGGGGAGAGAAAGAAAAAAAAATTGGAAGGTACTATCTTCAGAAAGTACACTTATTTTCTTCCCTTCTGACTGTTACATCTGCCAAGTATCAGCTGGGTCTATGGACGCCCTATGCTTGATACTGCAGGGCATGTATGCTGATGCTGTTTAGGCAAACTTATCTTAAGAGTATGATAGATTTGTCAGTCTGAAAATTTATATTTTGGAACAAACATAAAATCACCCTCTAACTTAACCTGTGACATTCTCTTCCCAGAGCTTCAGATCTCCGAAAGTGATGAAGTTCTCCTACCAGGCAACTTAAGGGACTGTTTAGAAACCTGAGACAGGTGAAACAGTGTAAATCCAGTTAATAATCTCTAACTCAGGACCCACACAGGACACAGTATACACCTCTGCTTTACTCTTCCAGCTGTTTATTTGGGCAGAATCAGAGGGCAGACACACTGAAACCATACTCACAGAAAACTAGTCAATCTAATCACACTAGGACCACACCCTTGTCTAACTCAATGAAACCAACCCATGCCTGCAGGGCAACCCAAGATGGGAGGGTCATGGTGGAGAGGTCTGACAGAATGTGGTCCACTGAAGAAGGGAATGGCAAGCCACTTCAGTATTCTTGCCTTGAGAACCCCATGAACAGTACGAAAAGGCAAAATGATAGGCTAGCAAAAGAGAAACTCCCTAGGTCATTAGGTGCCCAATATGCTATTGGAGATCAGTGGCGAAATAACTCCAGACAGAATGAAGGGATAGAGCCAAAGCAAAAACAATACCCAGTTATGGATGTGACTGGTGATAGAAGCAAGATCCGATGCTGTAAAGAGCAGTATTGCATAGGAACCTGGAATGTCAGGTCCATGAATCAAGGCAAATTGGAAG
>SJXQ01012951.1:93648-170740 GCA_006408695.1 Aepyceros melampus | reverse complement strand
TTGGGACTGATGCACGGGGATGGTCCAGAGAGAGGGTGTGGGGCAGGAGGGGGGAGGTGGGGGTCAGGATTGGGAGTTCATGTACACTCGTGGCTGATCCATGTCGATGTGTAGCAAAGCGAATACAGTATTGTGAAGCAAAACAAACTAAAAAAATAAAATTTAATTAAAAAAAAAAAATGGACCCTTACTATAGAAGACATTTTGACAACCATCAGGAAGGATGAGCTACTGGCCAATGCATCTAGTTGCGTGCTTTATTCAATGATCCAAAGTCTGTAAATTGGCCAAGAGAATCTGATTTATTAGTATATATAAACTCATTGGGTTGCAAGAATAGGACACAACTTAGCAACTAAACCGTCATAAACTTACTGACTGAAGGAAATGGAACAGTGAATGGTGTAGTCTCAAACTACACCATGGTAACCCTCAGGTTTTAACCTGGGGAATGACTTAAGTCAGTATCTCTCTCGATTTCTAGGTGAGAAGCACATGTGTCACACTCGGCAAGTTATTCACCTACTGGACATTTTTCTAGTCTCTGCATTAGACAAATGAAAGTTCACAATTCACTAACTGGAGGGAAACAAGAAAGAGTTAATGTGTACGAAATGTACATGGCCTGAGGGGCAGTTGCCTCATTTTCTGAAGCTGTGCATGGCACGCATTTTGGCAGTTTGAGATTTCTACCTTGATGCATGATTTTGCCCAATGTAGGTTTCTGCCTCATCACCTGCTGGAAATTAAGCAATTGGTTATAGCTACTTTGCTTGAAAAATGAGCTAATTTCTAGTTACTGTGGCCCCAAACCATAGATTTAAGCCAAGTGAGATACCATGGGCTTTACATTTTGGTTAAATTATCTCTTCTAGCACTGCCAAGAGAGGGAAAAAGAATTCCTTCTTGCTTTTTAGATGCCAGCCTGACTTTGTTTCACTCTTTCCACAATCATAATGAAAGTAAATGAAGAAAAATGAACCACAGGAGATGAAGGAACCACAAAGTCAAACGGACCATGTACATTTCCATAGAAGATATCACTTAATCTGTGCTCCTTAGAAATGCTTGCTTTTTATCAAAGCTTTCTCTCAATAAATGAACAGAGGCTCTAAAACTTTCCTAGGACAAAACACCTACAAGATAAGCCTCCCCCTGCTCAGATCCCATTATTCTACGCTACAGATTCCCTTACTTTGTTCTAGTGGCAGGCCAGCAGCTGCTGGTAGAATTCCTAGGGCTGCAGGATGCAAACCTTTGATACCCTTTGCAATTAGTAGTGTAGCCCTGGATTTCTTGTCTCCAGAAGCAAGGCCCCTCTACACTCTCAGAAATTAGTGACTATAAAGGAACAAAATGGGCCATGTGAAAATGTCTAAAAGACTTTCTACCTTATTTTAGGATACAAGAAAATCCTGATACATACCTGCAAGGACTTCTGAGGCAGTGGAGATCAGCTCAAAACCCCAAGAAGTGATCTATTTTTAATTAACAGTAAACATTCCAAACCCCTGAATGTGACCTCAGAACTTAAAACAAAAACAAAAACAAAAACTGACATGTGCCAAAACCCTGAAACATTTTAATTATACCTCATTCCCATCAGCACAATTAATCAACTAATTATAAGACATTTATAATTTTGAGTATGTGGGACAGGATGGTAAAAAAAAAAAAAGTAACTGACAACTTAGGCTTCTTTTCCTATCACTTCAAAAACAGGGAAATTAATTTAGTGAATCACATGCTAAACTGGGGAAAGCAGGGAATATTCTGTGGATCCCATGCTATAGTTAGAGAAAAACAGGCACATGGATTCCAAACTAAGTGGGAAGAGCTGTGCATATACTTCAGTGGTAGAGAGGGAGGAATGGGGATCTCATGTGGGTAAGAACAGAAGGCAGCTGACCAGATTCCTGGGTGAGTCCAGTGTGGGCCATACGGACACCACATTAGCAAGGAGTGGGCCTGATGTTCATGTCATCAGAGAGGAAGGTGTGCATATGGATCACATACTGGTTTTCAACTACTCCAAGTAAAGAATGAAATTAAAAGTCATGAAAAGGGGTTTATGCTCCATCCCAGGGGTAACTTTTAGAACTCCTCAGGAAAGGCAATCAGCGACTCTGCCAAAGTAATTAAGCAAGAGAACATTTACCATAAAGCCCACATCAGTTAAGTGAGCAGAGATGAATCTTATTACAGCGCACTGTCAGCTCTGAACCTGCAGGTGCTAACCACCGAAATGCCTTGCTACGCGCCCTGACTGCTGGCCCACCCACTGTGGTGGAGCGCTTTGCCTTTCTTTGCAGCTCTGAAGAAGCAGGCTTCTCTCAGGGCTCTGGCTGTGTTCTGTTGCCTGCAGAAAGTCCTAGTACAAGTGGTTTAGTGCTAAGAAGCCTGAATATAACTAGTAGAAGTAGGTGGTGGGGTTGGCTAGAGAAAGGAGCCCTGAGAGGTAGAAAGTATGGGTGTTGGAGAAAAAGCAGGGGAGCTGGATAGTAAAGTAAGGAGAATAGGATAGTTGAGTAAATCAAGAAGTAATCAGGTAAATCAAGAAGAATAAATAAGCTGCTCAAAGTTTCGAACCATTCTGCTTAGGTGAAGTTGATGGTATCTCTTCTCACTGAAAAGGGGAAAAGTTAAAATTTCATTGCAAAGATTGAGGGCAAGAGGAGAAGGGGGTGACAAAGGATGAGATGGTTGGATGCATCATCAACTCAATGAACATTAGTTTGAGTAAATTCTGGGAGATGGTGAAGAACATGGAAGCCTGGAGTGTTGCAGTCCATGGGGTTGCAAAGAGTGGGACATGACTAAGCAACTGAACAACAACAATAATGCAATACACTTTCTCCAAAGGAAAAGAAATACTACTGAGGAATATTGCTTTTTCAACGTTAATAACAGCCTCAGTATCTGCTTTATTAATGAGTTAGCTCCAAATCTAAAGGGTCAGATTTTTCTCAACAATCTAATCAGTATCTATTGTTGAACAAAATTCACTGCTAAAGCAAACTGGTGTTTTATCAATCATTCTAGATTTACAAATGGTACCTGATATACATTTGGCCCTATTTTTTTTAGCAAAGAAGAGTCAGAAAAAAAAACAACAACAAAGCCTCAAACTGACTAAATGGTAGTCTACTAAGTTAGAGACCCGAGAGCTTCTATTCAACAGAAACTCTCACAAGAGGATGGCTGGAAGAGTCCTTGTGGGGACAAATTACAAAATCATATAGCACATTTTTAAAAACTCATCAAAGGCCATGTGTCTGTCACTCAGAGGAGTAGTTAACAGTATACAGACAAGTAGATAAGGCCTCTGCATTTACAGATCTATAAATCTTTAACTCATTATCGAGAGGAGATTCTCAAAGATTCCAGCTACTGAGAAAATGAGATGGAATGGGTTTGTGACCCAAACTGGAGGTTTTATAGCACATGCACACACAGGCACTCACATATTTGAACTTCTCTCTAGACCTAGAACAAGTATAAACAAACAGCTGTGGTAAAAATGATTTACAGCCTTACTTTCTACCGTAGCTCTTTGTTTGCAACAGAGCCTGCAGTTTCCTTACATTCAAAGGCAGTGGGAGGTGGGAAAAGGAGAGGAGACTAGATGACTACTACTCAGAATCAAGCAGAGCTGCCCAGGAGAGGACTTAATGGGAGGATAAATTTGGGACCTGATTCTTTGACAGCACCTCCAGTAATAGCTAGTAAAGAGGGGGTGAGAGCCAGCTCCACACATTCATCATAATAGTGCAACAAGATGAAGGTCTTTGGGGGAGAGTCTATGAAATCCGGAGTAAGAAAATGAAGCCCATGTGGAGGGTGAGGCGGTTGGCTCTGGCAAATTGTCTCTACAGGAGGCTGGGTATAATTGTTTTATGCTCACAAAGAAGTTATTATCTGCTTTCTCTCCAATATACCAGAAATAATGGTAAGCTTTTCCTCTCCTGAAAAAATGATGTTACCAAAAGGACAGATTTAGTTTTAAAGTGATTCTAGAACTTTGTTTATCCTGTATGCACCATTTAAGAAAGAAAGAAATCTTCTATCTTCTCTACCTCCCCTCCTCTGCAAATTGATTGCTTTTATGCCTAGTGAAGGAACACTGTCCCTACAAAGTCCTAGAAAATCCTATGGTGTCTGAAGCTAAGAGTTTGAAAGCACAGATCATGACGTGACAGTTTCTTTGACAAACACATGAATATCTACCATGTGTAGGTACTATGCAAGGCAATGGGGAGGTGAATGAAATTTGATCCCAGGTAACAAGGAACTTACAGATTAGTGGAATAGACATGCCACAGACAGACAATCTCATTATAATGTAAGAGCTAGACAGACAAAGAGT
This sequence comes from Aepyceros melampus, assembly GCA_006408695.1. Lineage (NCBI taxonomy): Eukaryota > Metazoa > Chordata > Mammalia > Artiodactyla > Bovidae > Aepyceros > Aepyceros melampus. The sequence continues at coordinate 166,374 of SJXQ01012951.1, read as the reverse complement.
CAACGAGAGGTATCATGAGCGTACACAGGAGGGATATTAGACCAAGCTGAGGACTTAGGAAAGGCACCCTGAAGGGACATGGCGCTTGAGCAGAGTACAGAAATATGAGTTAATCAGGGAAGGGAAGAGAAGAATGTTTTGACACATTTTCTTATAGGAATGGAGACTATTACTCAACTTTTACTAAATCAGACTTAAGAAACCTTACTAGATTAGTTAAATTAAGGTTATTGCAACTAAAAAACAACAACAAAAAACACAGCCATCGAAGTTTTCCAGTAAACCAAAGAGAAAAGCTGGGATTCCCAGGTGGCTCAGTGGTAAAGAACCCACCTGCCAATGCAGGAGGCACAGGATATGTGGGTTTGATCTGAAGGTAGGGAAGATCCCTGGAGGAAGAAATGGCAACCCAATCAATCCAGTATTCTTGACTGAAAAATCCTGTGGACAGAGGTGCCTGGCGAGCTATAGTCCAGGGGGTCGCAAAAGAGTTGGACAAAACTGAGCAACTGAGCAAAGAGAAAAGTTATAGCTTCCTTTCCCAGGGTCTTGTTTTAAATCTTTTCCAGCTAAGGGGAATCAGGATATCTTAGTGAAAGCCATGAAACCTTTGCCTGCTGGGTCCTGTTTGCATCTTTTTGCTCAGTGCTAACATAAAGATGCTCATGGCAAGTTCTGAGCCTCCCCTCCCCTAAACTAAGTGTACAAAGCAACTATCAAAGTTGAAGGCAGCCCTTTCAGTCTCATATGGGAGTGGATGGATCTCAGCTGTGCTGTGCCCGCCCTCTGCAGTGTGGCAGTCTCCAGCTGGTAATGCAGCTGCTTCACTTAAAGCTAGACAAGCCTCTAGACTCTGATCTCCACCAAACCACACTGAAGAGACTAAATGGCTTTGCTCTGCAGCTGCCTGTTAATTCTAACAGCTTCCTTGGTTCCCCTTTGGCTTATACGAAAATATACATTTGGGAAGGTCCTCAGAAGCACACAGAGAACCTTCAACCTCATGAAGAGCCTGAAAAAACATCTTACTGCCGAGAGCAGTAAGGCATCAAAACAGCTATAACATGAGTGTATAAACAGCATCAGAATCACAGATTTCTTCAGCATTCAGCTTACATAAATGACAGCAACCCATCACTCAGCCAATGAGGGTTTTTTTTAAAGAATCCTTAAAAATCATCCTTAAAATTCAGTGAATCTGCAAGATAAAAATAGCATTAGTTGCCTTAACTTGTTACTTTATAAAAGGGAAGAAAAACAATGCATAATGCTATCAATAATTCATTTCAAAGTGGCTTTAGCTGTTTCAAAGCCCCGTTTCAGATAATTAAAATCTTTTGGCTGTGCTCTTGTTATCCTGGAGGAAATCAGAAGTTAGTAAGCTCTACTGTGTTAGGATAAATAGCTCAAAATAAGGGAGTCACTGGTAACAATTCCAAAGCATTACTTCCTGGCTATACCAGGTTAGCCCAGGAGTGGCCAAGACTGTTGTCTATTAAGATGTGAAGCAGACTTTTATAATGGGGCTCCAGAGACCTATCTGGGAAGTACTATTAAAGTGGGGAGCCCTACAAGAACTTCTTAGGCAACTCAATATCCACTTTCCTAGCTTTTTAGGACCTCAGGTTAGCTGATGATTCTAAAAGACACAGTAGTAGTATAAAGCCTTAGAACATCCATTCCAGTCATCTATTCATGCATCCAAGAAACATTTATTGTACCATACTGCACTGTATGAGGGGCAGAGATTCCAGAAGTAAACAAACAGTCTCTGTCCTTAGATGTTCACTACCTAGTGATGGACAGACATGTAAACAACTATACCTCAATGTGATAAGTGTTCTAAGACAGAAATGTACAATACAGAGTCCTATAGCAATGCAGGTGTGAACCATTCTGCTTCAAAGAATCCAGTAAACTTTGTAGGAAGGTGACATCTGAGCTAGATTTTGAAGCATTAAATAAGATTTTGCTAGATGAAAAAGGAATAGGAAGACACTGTGGGTAAAAAGCATGCACAAGGCCCAAAGGTATGAAATTTAGTACTCTGTGGCCAAGTCTGATTCAGCCAGATCTTAGGACAGATGGGAGAGTGGTAGTAAAGTTAGAAAGATGTCATATGAAGAAATTTGGACATTATCCTATCCCCACCAATGATAGGGAATCACACAAGGTTTAAAATTTAATAATTTTTCTAATGAAATAGCTTAGACACAGAAAAGAGCACAGAAAAGAATATAATGAATGTTTGTTTACTCAATATCCAACTTCAGAAAGTATTACAAATACCTTTCAAACACTCCGGGTACCTCTTATGGATTGCATATCTGTCTCTCTCTTCCTAGAAGTAAACACTCCTGATTTTGGCATTTATCATCCCTATATACAACAGCTTTATTCTTTTACTAAATATGTCTCTAAATAACAGATTATTAAGTTTTGCTTTTAAAATGGGCATATTACCTTATATTCTGCAAATTTTATTCAATATTTGTGAGATTTCTATTGATTTGTATGGTTCTAATCCATTTTCAGTGTTACAACATATCCCAGTGTGTAAATACACAATATATTCTGTTGCTGAAAACGTAGATGGTTTTCAGCTCTCTTGGTATTTAAAACAATACTTAACACAGGGTGTTTGGTGTTTTTTTTTGCTACACCCACGGCATGCAGGATCTTAGTTCCCCAACTAGGAATCGAACCTGTATCCCCTGCAATGGAAGCATGGTCTAAACCACTGGACCACCAGAGAAGTCCCAACACGTGTTCTTATTTATATATTCTTGGAGTCATTTGGGAAAGTTTGTCAAAGATGTATACTTAGGAATGAAATTACTGTACTGTAAGCTTTGGCCAACTTGGACTTTATTAGATATTGCCTAACTGCCCTCAAACGTGGTTCCAACATACTCTCATCATCAGTGTTGATGGCCTGCACTTCTGAAATTCAGCTCTAGTGACTGAATAAATGTGAGACAGTATGAGACATTGAACTAAAATGGTAGTTGTAGAAATAGAGAATTAACTTGAGAAAAATTGAAGAAGTAAAGCTGAAAGAACCTACTGACTGATTGAGTAAAGGAGAGAGAAGGCTCTAAATCAACCTTCAGATTTCTGCTTTAGGCAACTGAGCAGACAATGATACCATTAATTGAGATAGTAAACACAAAGTGATATGGTTCTTCAATTGGCATATTCAGTAAGGCATATTTTTTGGAATTTCAAGTTTGAATTACTTGTGGAACCTATCTGTAGTAGGGTATGAAGTTCAAGAGGCAAGACCATGTTGGTAATGAAAACTGTGAAACTTGTTCACCTAGGGAGCTACAAAGAATCAGATACTCAGGGTAAAAACAGTTAAGAAATAAATAAATAAAACAGCACTTTCTACTAGTTAACATGAGTTTCTCATTTTAGAAAGAAAAAGTCAGTTATATGCCTCATGATACACGATACAACATAGGTACCCCTCCTAAAAAAAGACTAACTCTACATCTGGATTTCCACCTATTTAGACTAAAACCTTCAGCTGAAGGTAGAATAAGCAGGGATGAAAGATGACAGCTTTATTACACTAGACCTCAAAGAGCTACTAAGCTGTGCTTTAAACATTATTACTGAAGGGGAGACGAACTGACATCCTGTTTAACAACGGAAACAAGCCTTAGCGCTTCTGAGTGTGTCTTACTTAAGGACTCAAGCATTTCTATAATTTGCTGTGTTTTCAGATATATGAAAAGGTGCTTTTTAAGCAAGAAGGAAGTATATATTGAGAATTAGGATGAACACTTCTTCATTCTCTGCCTAGTTTCAACAAAATGTGAATAGAAGCTCAGGAAATGGGGTAACAGTTGTGATCAAACAGTTTCATGGGGATATAGGAACAGCTGAGAACCTAATGTACCACCTGTGTCAGACCTGTTTTTCAGTAGTAACTGACCTTAGAAAAAATGTAGGTAAGAACTTGGAGTAATATTCTAATAAAAAATAGTGTTGGTCTCTTTATTTTTAGGAAGAAAGTAGAGCTCTTTAGTGCCTACAGAAACCAGGCTAAAACACCACATTTCAAACCCTAAGGTGAGTAAGGAGTCAACTGTCCCCATCTCCTGCCCCATAGTGTGAGAATGGGTGTTAATCAACCTATCATGTCTAATTTTCTACACTTCTTCTGTGGCCACTAGCCATATGTGAATACTGACCACTTGAAATATGGTTAGTGCAACTGAGGAACCAAATTTTATTTTAGTTAATTTAAATTGCAAACACTAAAGCAGTGTGAAATATTATTCCACTAGATACAACTTCATTTTGGAAGGACTTCATTACACTTTACTCATTGTATCACACAAGCTACTACTGCAGTATTAGAGTGTACACTGGGCATGTGTGTCACTTCTAGTACTACCCATAAACCTATCATCAACTTACTTGATACCAATGGATTTATTCAGGTCAAATGACTTTCTACATATGATTTAATAATGTAATATATTTTAAAAATACTTTATGCAGACAGCAGGAATCCCAGGAGGGCTCCCTAATCTCAGCACTACTGACATTTGGGGTAGGCAATGTGTTATGGGAGCTGTCTTGGGTTTAGCAGCATCCCTGGTCTCTATTGGGAGAAGGCAATGGCACCCCACTCCAGTACTCTTGCCTGGAAAATCCCAGGGACGGGGGAGCCTGGTAGGCTGCAGTCCATGGGATCGCTAAGAGTTGGACATGACTGAGAGACTTCATTTTCATTTTTCACTTTCATGCACTGGAGAAGGAAATGGCAACCCAACTCCAGTATTCTTGCCTGGAGAATCCCAGGGACGGGGGAGCCTGGTGGGCTGCCATCTATGGGGTCGCACAGAGTTGGACATGACTGAAATGACTTAGCAGCAGCAGCAGCTGGTCTCTATTTACTATATGTCGCAGCACTCCCCCACCTCCACAAGCTGTGATGACCGGACATACCAAAGGTCCCCTGGGGGGCAAAACTACATTAATTGAGAACTACTGAGTTACAGTGATACTTACACAACTCAGAATTGGTAATTAAAGTACCTATTAGCTTTTAATTATAGTTAAATGTTTCTAGTTTATAAGGTAAATATGAACAGATTTTTAAGTTCAAAATGAAGGCATACTACTGATGTATTATTGAGTAGAGATGCAAATAACAGTACTACTTCAGAACACCAAAGAAAAAGAGACTGGAAGAAGGTATGCTGTCAGCCTCATAATGAACGGCAATTGCAATCTGCCTCAGCAAGGCAAAACAAAATGGCTTTTTGTTGTGAAAACAACTTTTCAAGATAATAAATACCACTAATAAATGTCAGCAAATATAAAGAAGTTTATTCCTGTCATTAAAAATGAATCAACAGAATACATTGTGTGAAATCAGAATTAAATGTCCAACAAAGGGGACATATATATACCTATGGCTGGTCTTTTTTTTCAATCTAGACACCATCCATTTCTTTTTCTTGCCTGACTGCATTGTTAGAATCTCTAGCACAATGTTGAGCAGAGGTGGGCAGAATCCCTATTTCATTCCTGATCTTAGAGGAAAAGTGTTCAATCTTTCACCATAAAGTATGATAGCTAAAGGTTTTTTATAGATGCCCTTTATCAAGTAGAGGAAGTTCTTATATTTATACTATGCTGAGATTTTTAAATCAATAGATACAAAAGTCAAAGGCAATCAGATTCTAGTAGGCAAATGTCCTCAACAGACCTGTCTAGTTTAGTGCTTCAAGTTGCTTCCTCTATTCTGGGGGAGTGACGTATATGACAGCACAGGAGGGAAGGAACACTTCAGAAACTCTCTAGAAGCAAGCAATCAGGGGTAAGCAGTAGTCTGTCATCTCCGGAAGCTTTTCAAAGGAGCTATAGCTATCTTGGTCACATTCTATCTTGGGTACAACATGATTGTACCCTGGCCTTCAGATGTCCTTCCAAAGTCTTAACTGCAGTGATAGTCTATCCTATGAAATCTTGCCATGTGGTATTACTGATGCAGGTCAGGAGCTAAGGGCACAGAGTTACACAGGAAATACAAAATAAGTAATTACAGACTAATTAAGACTTAGCCAAGATGGATATGCATTTCCCAGTTGGATGAAGTGCTGTGCTATGTATAGTCAGTAAATTGCACTTTAGATCACTTTTGGATGGAAGGGGCATAAAAATACAGGATTAAGATAGGATGCGTGGCTGACATAAGCCTTTATCTCACAGCATTTCATTATCACCTATTTATCCAGTCAAAAATTTTAAATGTCATCTCATAATTTCTTTTCTTGCTAAAACTTGTCATTCTTTTTTACAAAGTTAATTACATCTTTTAAATCACTACTTGCTAAACCCTGCAAGTATAGGTGAGCATGATAAAGCAGAATAAGAAAACAATGGGCTACTTGATACGTATATTTGAGACAATTCCATTTCTGATTAAATTAGTTTTAGTTCAACACAGAGCAAAATGATTAGAGTTCTGCTTCAATAGCAGACTTCATCCAGCATTTTGCATTATTTATCACACTAGGAGGAGAAGGACAGATTTTTATTACTAGGGATACAAATCAATATGAGATTTTAACAGATGGGGTCTTGGTTGGGGGCACAGCAGCCCCTTCAAGTCCAATGCTGAAAATCATTCAGCTATAAACCCTGGAAGACCCAGAGATATTTGCTTGGCAAGTCACTCATGGAATCAGCATCATCTTGCTAAATGTAATCTGCCTGGCTGGGCCAGAATGAGGGCCACACATCTGCTCAGGGTAGTCAGCAGTTAGCACACTAAGCTGCAGCCATAGAGCCGTATTAAGTATTATTGCTGCAAGTAGTGTAATAATACTACAACCATATAATTTTCCCCCACCGGGTTATTTTTAGAGACACTGAATAGATATTGAAGAGTCTGGCATTCAGGGAGGTGCTTCAAGTTGGACATGAAAGCTAAGCAATATACATACAGTTCAGATCACTGGAGACATGGGGGAGTGGGAGGAAAAAGGCATGGCAGCTTTCAGCAACGATTCAGCATTTGTGGTTCACCTGTCCCTGGGTCCCTGACATATTGCAAACCTGCCTCACAAACCCAGAGGGTAATGTAAGCTTTTTGTTACAGTTCAAATATAGTACAGAGGTAAATAAGTTGATTCTGAGGTTGGTTCTGGGACAGAAATACCCTGGGCACTATTCTGGGTCTTGAACACTTCAGTTGTGGAAGGGCCCAGAAAGAACAAATAAACAGCTTTAAATAAAAAACTAAATCCACAGAACTTCAAATAATTGGATTCAATTCATAAATTGGGGAAATAATCCACTTGTCTTTTTCTGATGGCTATCAACAAGCCCTAAAAGCTCCTTAACAGTGATTTTCTTCTTAAAATAACCCTTTCATCAGTATAGATGTTTACATAAGGACACCTAAGGAAAACCACTGCAACTCACCCTTCCATCTCTGCTTCCACTCAAACACAAACAAACAAAATCCTTGAATTTGGAAGCAACATGAAGGAAATAAAAATTCTAGTTCCTGTACTCAAATCAGTTTCAAAAAGTTGCTACATATAAAGTGTATAGCAAAAGTTGAATGTGTTATCCTTACCTGTAAAGATCTAATTTTTAAATTAAGATATAATTTGCATATGGTAAAATTTACCCTTTTTAGTCTTGTCTTGAAGTCTTCAAGACCTAAAGTCACGTCTAAGTCTTGAAAAATGCATAGTCATTTAATCTATAGCACAATCAAGATACAGAACAGTTATGTTACCCAAAAACTTCCCCCATGCCCCTCCTCCTAAACCCAGCCCCTGGCTGATCTCAATTCTGTGCCAGTAATTTTTCCATTTCCAGACTATCATATACATGAAACCCTAGACTATAGCCTGTTGAGTACAGATTCTTTCATACTGCATTTTTGTTGTTCACTCACTCAGTCCTGCCCAACTCTGCGACTCCATGGACTGCAGCACGCCAGGCTTCCCTGTCCTTCACCATCTCCCAGAGCTTGCTCAAACTCATGTCCATTGTGTCGGTGATGCCATCCAACCATTTCATCCCCTGTTGTCCCCTTCTCCTCCTGCCTCCTCCTTTATACTGCATAGCATAATTAAATTCATCCATGTTGTGACATGTTATCAGGAATTCATTCCTTTCTTTTGGTGAGTAGTATTTCATTATACTGGTGTACCACAATTTGTTTATTCACTCATCAGCTGAGAATCATTTGGGTTATTTCCAGTTTTGAGAGAATGCATGAGTATAGACAGTCACTTAGTTGTGTCTGACTCTTTGCAACCCCATGGACTGTAGCCCGCCAGGTTCCTCTAATCCCAGGCATGAATACTGGAGTGGGCTGCCATGAGTAAAGCCACTATAAACATTTATTCAGGGCTTCCCTGGTGGCTCAATGGTAAAGAATCCACCTACCAATGCAGGAGACACGGATTCAATCCCTGGGTTCGGAAGATCCCCTGGACAAGGAACTGGCAACCCACTCCAGTCCATGGGGTCACAAAAGAGTCAGACAAAATTTAGTGACTAAACAACAACAACAAACTTTTTTCAAGTCAAGTTTCTATTTCACTTGGGTAAATTGCTAGGAGTGGACTGCTAAAGATCTACTTTTGAAAATACCTGCCTGATTCTATACAGCAGACATGCATTTTTGCAATGGAATAGCTATGATGCTAGTTCCATGATACTTTTCTTCCTGCTCCATCTACATCGTTTCTCCACTCTCCTGGGTATAAGAAACATCTCCAAATCATCACTTACAAACTTCATTAACATTCTGTTTACTTTCAGGCCTAGATCATTAATAAAAATGCTAAATATTCCTCACTTCCTCATCAGCACCCTGCAGAATCCTAAGAAACACTCTGTTTCAAGTCTCTTTCTCACACACACATACACTTTAAATTTTACACTTGTTTAATAACACGTGTTGCATCAATAGTTTCTCCTCTATATTCTTAATTTTCAATCAAGCAAAGAATCTTTATATATCACCATTAATAGCTACAAGAAAACCAAAGAGCTTTCCCCAACTTATTCCAAGTCAGTGTACTTTCTGCAAATCACAAAGGACCCACAGAGTACACTTAGAAAATCTGAGGTGCTACTCCCTAATACCAGCCTAAAAGCAACACTGGGCTTTGTTCCTCCTAAAACAGTGTCTTGTCCTAAAAACAGTCTTTCAAATAAATGCTGTATTAATTAAACTAGAAGAGAGAAAAAAAAATGTCAGCATAATTAACATACGAAGCAACAGTATGGCCTAATTAATCACCATGAAGAGCAATTGAACAAAATACTAAGCATTTTTATGGAGCAATTTAATCTGGCAAGTAATTAATCACAGAAACACTAAGCAAAACAAATGGATTTCCCTTCAAGGAAGTCACATTTATCATCAGTAATGTATCCCAAACTCTGTTATCCCAACTCAAAATTGTCCAGTAGACAATGAATCGCCAGCTTTCTTAGAACATTGATTTTTTTGTTAAAAAAAAAAAAAAAAGAACACTGAGCTTTTCAAATCAAGTTATAGCCCTTGAGAATCCAAGAGCTAAGGGTTATGGGCAGAGGTCCATGGCAACAGGCATGGAGGGCCTAACATCAAGAGTTTAAAATCAAGGTCACTTTAGTCAAAACCGGAGGTAATTGCTAAATGACTCATGTAGGAAAACACTTAGCATTACGAGCAACAATTATAGGTCACAGATATAAGCAAAACCCCAAAGGAAGGACCTTCAATAGCTGACAACAGAAGCAAACAGTGCTTTTGATCTTCAGGACAAAGGGGAGGGGCCCGTATTAATGCAGCGAAATTTAAGTCAAAGAAATCTCTTTTACTCCTCCTCTCCTCTTTTCTTCTCCTCTTCCTTTCTTCTTTAAACAATAACCCATTTTCCCTGAGCCCTGACAACCTCACCAGTTTGAGGAATACCAACAGGCTGGGTTTTTTCAATGGCCTCAAGTTTCAAAGACACAGTGACACACATTAGCTAAGAAGGTTCAAGAGGCTCTCTACATACATCCATCTTCCCAGCTACCTACCTTCCCTGCTTGGCTATATTTGAAACTACATGAATTGTCTTTTTTTTTTTTTTTTCTTGCCAAGGAAGCTCATGGCACTTACAAGCCTTTCTTTGAATATTCCTATTTCTTGCTAACTTTTTTTCTCTATATACTGGTCTTAAAGGTCTATGCCTCTCTCTCTCTTTTTAAAGCAAACTCCTATAGATAAAAGCACCTGGCAGACTCCCAGACATCTGCTGGCCTCAACCAAAGTGGTTTTCTTTTTATTGACCAGCTTGACTTTCACTGCTGGGTCCCACGAAACATTCAATACTTATTCAATGGTACAGGGGAAGTCATGCTTTTCACACATTCACCCTGTGTTCACAATTTGAGAATAGCTGCTGCAGGTATCCTATTCAGCCCAAGGCATTTATCTCTAGGTTTTAACCCTTACCCTCTCATGGAGGAGAGTTCTGACAAAATGTGATCCACTGGAGAAGGAAATGGCAAATCACTTCAGTATTCTTGCCTTGAGAACACCATGAACAGTATGAAAAGGCAAAAAGATATGACACTGAAGATGAACTCCGCAGGTCGGTACGTGACCAATATACTGGAGAAGAGTGGAGAAATAACTCCAGAAAGAATAAAGACATGGAGCCAAAGTGAAAACAAAGCCCAGTTTTGGATGTGACTGGTGATGGAAGTAAAGTCTGATGCTGTAAAGAACAATATTGCATAGGAACCTGGAATGTTAGGTCCATGAATCAAGGTACATTGAAAGTGGTCAAACAGGACATGGCAAGAGTGAACATCGACTTTTAGGAATCAGTGAACTAAAATGGACTGGAAAAAGCAAATTTAATTCAGATGACCATTACACCTAGTACTGTGGGCAAGAATCCCTTAGAAGAAATGAAGTAGCCATCATAATCAACAACAGAGTCTGAAACGTAATACTTGGGTGCAGTCTCAAAAATGACAGAATGATCTCTGTTCGTTCATATTCCATTCGATATCACAGTAATCCAAGTCTATGCCGCAACCATAATGCTGAAGAAGCTAAAGTTGAACGGTTATGATGACCTACAAGACCTTCTAGAACTAACAACAAAAAAAATATGTCCTTTTCATTATAGGGGACTGGAATGGAAAAGCAGGAAGTCAAGAGATACCTGAAGTAACAGGCAAGTTTGGCTTCGGAGTACAAAGCAAGGCAGGGCAAAGGCTTAACAGAGGTTTGCCAAGAGTACACACTGGTCATAGCAAACACTCTCTTCCAACAACACAAGAGATGACTCTACACATAGATATCACCAGATGGTCAATACTGAAATCAGATTGATTATATTCTTTGCAGCCAAAGATGGAGAAGCTCTATACAGTCAGCAAACACAAGACCGGGAGCTGACTGTGGCTCAGATCATGAACTCCTTATTGCCAAATTCATACTTAAATTGAAGAAAGTAGGGAAAACCACTAGACCATTCAGGTATAACCTAAATCAAATCTCTTACTATTATACAAAGGAAGTGACAAAAATATTCAAGAGATTAGATCTTATAGTGCCTGAAGAAATATGGAGGGAAGTTTATGACACGTACAGAAGGTGGTGATCAAGACTATCCCCAAGAAAAAGAAATGCTAAAAGGCAAAATGGTTGTCTGAGGAGGCCTTACAAATAGCCGAGAAAAGAAGAGAAGCTAAAGGCAAAGGAGAAAAGAAGATATACCCATTTGAATGCAGAGTTCCAAAGAATAGCAAGGAGAGATAAGAAAGCTTTCCTCAGTGATCAGTGTAAAGATAAACAGGAAAACAACAGAATGGGAAAGACTTATCTCTTCAAGAAAATTAGAGCTACTGAAGGAAATTACATGCAAAGATGGACACAATAAAGGACAGAAATGGTATGGACCTAACAAAAGCAGAAGATATTAAGAAGAGGTGGCAAGAATACACAGAACAACTATACAGAAAAGATCTTCATGATCACGATGGTGTGATCACTCACCTAGAACCAGACATCCTGGAATGTGATGTCAAATGGGCCTTAGGAAGCATCATTATGAACAAGGCTAATGGAGGTGGTGGAATTCCAGTTGAGTTATCTCAAATCATATAAGATGATGCTGTCAAAGTGCTGCACTCAATACACCAGCAAAATTGGAAAACTCAGCAGTAGCCACAGGACTGGAAAAGGTCAGTTTTCATTCCAATCCCAAAGAAAGGCAATGCCAAAGAATGTTCAAACTACCGCATAACTGCACTCATCTCACACGCTAATAAAGTAATGTTCAAAATTCTCCAAGTGAAGCTTCAACAGTATGTGAACAGAGAACTTCCAGATGTTCAAGTTAGATTTAGAAAAGGCAGAAGAACCAGAGACCAAATTGCCAACATCCGCTGGATCATCAAAAAGGAAAGAGAGTTCCAGAAAAACATCTATTTCTGCTTTATTGACTATGCCAAAGCCTTTGACTGTGTGGATCACAATAAACTGTGGAAAATTCTGAAAGAGATGGGAATACCAGACCACCTTACCAGCTTCCTGAGAAATCTGTATGCAAGTCAAGAAGCAACAGTTAGAACTAGACATGGAATAACCGACTGATTCCAAATTGGAAAGGAGTATATCAGGGATGTATATTGTCACCCTGCTTATTTAACTTATATGCAGAGTACATCATGTGAAATGCCAGGCTGGATGAAACAAAAGCTGGAATCAAGATTGCCAGGAGAAATACCAATAACCTCAGATGTGCAGATGACACCACCCTTATGGTGGAAAGCGAAGAGAACTGAAGAGCCTCTTCATGAAAGTGAAAGAGGAGAGTGAAAAAGCTGGCTTAAAACTCAACATTCAGAAAACTAAGATCATGGCATCTGGCCTCATCACTTCATGACAAATAGATGGGCAAACAATGGAAACAGTGACAGACTTTATTTTTGGGGGCTCCAAAATCACTGCAGATGGTGATTGCAGCCATGAAATTAAAAGATGCTTGCTTCTTGGAAGGAAAGCTATGACCAACCTAGACAGCATATTAAAAAGCAGAGACATTACTTTGCAACAAAGGTCTGTCTAGTCAAAGCTATGGTTTTTCCAGCAGTCACATATGGATGTGAAAGTTGGACCATAAAGAAAGCTAAGCGCTGAAGAATTGATGCTTTTGCACCATGGTACTGGAGAAGACTTCTGAGAGTCCCTTGGACTGCAAGGAGATCCAACCAGTTCATCCTAAAGGAAATCATTCCTGAATATTCACTGGAACAACTGATGCTGAAGCTGAAGCTCCAATACTTTGGCCACCTGATGCAAAGAACTAACTGATTGGAAAAGACCCTGATGCTGAAAAAGACTGAAGGCAGGAGGAGAAGGGGATGACAGAGGATGAGATGGTTGGATGGGATCACTGACTCAACAGACATGAGTTTTAGCAAGTTCCAGGTGTTGGTGACGGATAAGGAAGCCAGGCATGTTGCAGTCCACGGGGTCGCAGAGTCGGACACGACTGAGCAACTAAATTGATACTGACTGATACTTCTCTCCTTCAAACCTTCTGCTCTTATCATTCCCGTTTGTACCAATGACTTGTACCTGAGCTCTTTTAGTCTTCCTTCAGTTCACTTCTCTTCTGGAGAGTTGCCTTGCATCTTTTGTTCAGTGATTCTCTGAGATGCTTTCTGAACTGTCTTTATGAGCTCCCTTCACCAGCCAATGGTAACTGAAGTACTATCACTTCCACCTTATTTCAGATCAAGCCCAGCCAGCCCAGACCATGCATCCTGCCTCAATACACCAGCAAATTTAGAAATTTGACCCTGCATCCCTGCCTAAGAGAGCAAAACTCTATGTTGATTTATGTTCAACAAACATTCAGTGAATGTTGCTTAGCACAATGTTACTAAGATGAGTAAGACATGGATCTGGACTGCCTTTATGAGTTCAAACCCTAGTAAAGAAGACAAACAGACAAGCAAATAGTTACTACTGTAGTATTTAATAATGAAGTAATGCTGAAAATGTACTATTTCAGGAGGCAAACTTACAAATAGAGGAAAAACAGGTATAACAAGGAAGAATAATATGTATATATACAAACTGTTAACATATATATATGGTCAGTTAACAGTTTGTCCAGAGAATGTGTCTCATTTGTCCAGAGAACTCTAGGTGATCTAGCACAGCTGCAATGAGGAGAGATTCCAGGAAGCATATTAAGAACAGAATTGTACCCATGCTACAGAGCTTACCAACCTCTCTGGTGGCTCAGTTGTTAAAGAATCTGCCTTCAATGCAGGAGACCCAGGTTCGATCCCTGGGTGGGGAAGATACCCTGGAGAAGGAAACAGCAACTCACTCCAGTATTCTTGCCTGGAAAATCCCATGGACAGAGGAGCCTGGTACACTACAGTCCATGGGATCACAAAGTCAGATATGACTGAGTGACAGAGTGTATAATATATATGCAGAGCTTAAATATTTATTTTCTTTAGGGGTTGAGGGAGCCAGTGATGGGATAAGCACAGGGAGGAGAAAAAGAGAAAGAGGCAGTGAAGATGAGATGTACAGTTAGAGGCTTAGAGAATTCAACTAAAATAGAAACGCAGAGAATGAATAAACTAATTCTGGTATATTTTAAACAATAATAAAGTACTGCTCAGCATAAATGGAGAAGGAAATGGCAACCCACTCCAGTACTCCTGCCTGAAAAATCCCATGGACAGCAGAGCCTGGTAGGCTACAGTCCATGGGGTCGCAAAGAGTCAGACACAACTGAGTGACTTCACTTCACTTCAGCAATAAAAGGAAAGAACTATCAGATATTTGCATATCCCCATTCATAGCAGCATTATTCATAATAGCCAAAAGGTGGAAAACAACTGAAATGTCTATCAACAGATGAATATGTAAATAAAATATAGTTTATATATATAATAGAATATTATTTAGCCTTAAAAAGGAAGGGAATCCTGTCACATACTCCAACATAAGTGAACCTTGTGGACATTATGCTAAGTGAAAAAAAACAGCCACAGAAAAAGACAAATGCTGCATATCGCCTTATATAAAGTATCTAAAGTAGTCAAATTCATAGAGCAGAAAGTAGAATGGTGGTCGCCAGAAGCTGGGGAGAAGGAGGAAATGAGGGGAAGCTGCTGTTTAACTGGTACAGAGTTTCAGTTCTGCTAGATGAAAAAGTTCTGGAGATCTGTTATAGAACAATGTGAATATATGTAACACTACTTACTGAACTGTATATCTAAAAATAGTAAAGATGGTAAATTTTATGTTTTTCACCACTATTTTTTAAGGTCTACATTATTTTTTTAAGGAATAAACTAATGTATACCACAAAGTGGATAAATTTAAAAAACAATATATCGAGGGCCAGAAGCCAAACATAAGACGATGTACTGTATGAGTTTGTTCATATGAAGTTCAAGAAAAGGCAAAACTTAACTTATGAAAGAAGTCAGAAAACTGCATCGTTCTGGGGAACAGGAGGGTTATGAGGAATTTTCTGGGCTGACGGAAATGCTCTACATCTTGATCTATGTGTTGTATAGCTGGGTATACACACACGTAAAAAAGTTCTATTACACACCTAAGATTCTGCACATTTTACCACATACCTCAATTAAAAGGAAAAAAGGGGTTTCAGTGAGTTGGTAACATGCTATTTAGGTGAATGGTTCACAGATGTTCATTTTACGATCAAGCTTTATTACAAATATACATTAATACAGTACTCTTTAGTAAGTAAGTAAGTAAGTAAGTAAAGTCACTCAGTCGTGTCCGACTCTTTGTGACCCCATGGACTGCAGCCCACCAGGCTCCTCAGTCCATGAGATTCTCCAAGCAAGAATACTGGAATGGGTTGCCATTTCCTTCTCCAGGGGATCTTCCCGACCCAGGGATCGAACCCGGGTCTCCCGCTTTGGAGGCAGACGCTTTAACCTCTGAGCCACCAGGGAAGTCTTTACAATTTATCAAATAGCTCACATTTTTAAAATAGGAAACTAGTTCCAATTAAATGAGCAAAAGGAACAGATTTTAATCCATCGCTATCTGCATTCCACCTAGTAAATTATCCCATAAGAAACATGAAGTACAGTCAAACCCTGGTCAGAAATCTTCCACCTCCTTCTACTCAGAAGGAGCTCCAACTACAGATGGCTACTCCTGCTGCCTTTTGAGAGGTGTCACCAAGATGAATGTAGGAGAGGAGAGACCGGTGAGAATCAACTGTCTCTACAGCTTTCTTGAGATTGAGGACTTTCATCATATGATAGGAGTGTCAAATGAGAAAGAAATTAATGTTCTTTGGTGTATAAGAAAATGTATTAGCATATTCTGTGTTTGACATCTCACATGTTACTGGTTTTACAAGAAATTATACAGAAATCAATTAGAACAAAAAAAAACTCATTAAATCTGTTAAAACAGGGATCTTCTTTGCTAGAGCATGCACAATATCTAGGCTCCAGGGAAACATGTGTAATCAAGGTAAAATTAATCAAAACCTACATAAAAAGAACAGCAAGAGACGGTTTAAGAAGAAAATCTTTCCTCAGTGTTAGAAACTCCTAAAGTCTGATCGCTGAGTACATAATTCTGCTTATTATTGTCTTCCACTATGTAACACTATATTTATAATTAGGCTGATATCACAGTAAAATTCAGACACAATTCATTTAACAATTAACTACTGGAGCTAAAAAATTCTTACCACGTCATTAATTGCCTGCTTAAAATGGTGCCTCTGTTTCAGTTTTAGATTATCACACACCTTCGTGAAGAGCCCAGGGGAAATGCAACACACAGACAAAGCTTGTTTAGGGGAGACAGAGCAGGCAGCAGTGAGTTTCACACTTTTCTCTCCCAATAGACCTCAGCTCAGAAGAGCCTTTATTGTGACCACCAAGCTTACTACTTATTAAAAGAAAAAACAGCAAAGAGCATCTTCCTTCTCTGAAGAGCTCTCACCTACTCTCACTCCAAACTGCCTTTTTAATCTTCTTTACCTGTATGTCCTCTCTAATTCCTTAATACAAGAAGTAATGTTTACTACAATCTTTGTCCTCCCTCCCTTCCTCTTCTCCCTTTCTCCTCTTCTTCCTTCCGTTCTCCCCTTCTTCCTTCCTTTCTCCCCTTTTTCTTTCTAAATTTCAATTAGTAAATCCCTCTGCTAAGAGAGTAGGAGGATAGAGGAAGGTCTGAACCATTCTATGAAGGTTGTGGTCCCTGATTTTTCTATAAACGGATTTTATTTTTCTAGTCTGGCCCTGGCTCATGATTCCCCACCCACAGTTTTTTCTTCACATATTTATTCTTTATCAAGAGCTTTGTGGTTGATTCTTAAGAAAAATTTTCAATGTTTAAGGCCATTTTACATAATAGTAGCAAGTCAAAATCCACAAAGGGGAGATTATTTCCAAATCACCCAGAAAATCAGTTGCAGAATCAGGATTATACCAAAGCACCTGGACAAAAATTTAGAAAGCATATTTATCAAATATCCCAAAGATACAAAGCTACAAAGGAAAACCAACACACAGAATGACATAACTAGGACTCAAAACATATCTTGATAAATTAGACTGATGAGTTGCAATGTCTAAGATACATTTAATATGGATAAGAGTTTTCTTTAGGTTAGTCTAAAAGAAAAAATGAACTAGAGATGTTCAGGAGATTCACCAAAAGTCATAGTAGCTATCTCTGTGAATTTGACTTGATTTTGTTCTTTGCAAGTTTCTCCACTGCTTTAAAATTTTCGACAATAAGCAAACAGCATCAAAAAAAAAAAAAAAATTTAACCAGTGCCACAAAGCAAAACAGCACCACGAACCGAACAGTTACAGGACTGGGAAGAGTTAGCTTGACAGCCGGTCACTTTAAGCAGATTTGAAAGTTTTAGTGAGACCTAACCTTGTTATGAATCAACAATGAAATTCAGCTGCTGAAAAGTTAATGCTACGGGAGGCTGCAAATGAAATAGGTTTCTACCTTGGGTGCTAATAGTATTTCTACAATCTAAACTACTAAGATCATATCTGGATCCAGTTCTAGGTGTCACTCAATCTAAAACATTAACTGAATGCTCATTTGGTACAAGGTACATGCTAACACCACACTTTAGGAGGTAAACTGAGAATATACCAAACAGGAAATCATACCATGTCTGAGATTTTGAAACCAAGTCACATGAAGAACAACTGAGGGAGGAAGGATGTTTTGCCTACAGAATGGCAGTAATATACACGCTAGCCCTTTGAAGAATTCAACACAGAAGTCACAGTAAACGTTTTGGTGTTGTATCTGAAGGTAGAAAAACAATCAACAGGTTCAGATTATAAAAAGGATGAGGTGACATGAGGGAGAGATTCTCATCATTTAAAAAAGTGAATAGTATATACAGCCTGAAGTATTAAGCACTGTTTCACTAGGTCTTCAAGCACAGGCTGAAATTACCTCAACAAATGAGATTTATACTTTGGCAAGGAGACTAAGGTAGATGGCCTCTTAAATTCTTTCAGCTTTTAAGGTTAAGTGACCCAGCACTGCTAACCTGCAAGATAAAAGTTAAATATAAATTGGGAGGTATGGGACCTTGGCCATTCTGGTATAATTGAGAATTTAAAATGATTAAGCTCCTATGGCCAAGAACACTTCTCTTTTTGATCACAGTAATCCAAAGAAAACTAAAGTTTCATTTGCAGAAGAAATGCCTGTTTGGGTTTGCTGATGGAAAACATATTGTGACGCAAAAGTAATTGCTTCTTCTTCCCATCAGTAGATTTTAAAATACCTCAGCACAACAAAGGAAACTATAAGCAAGGTGAAAAGACAGCCTTAAGAATGGGAGAAAACAATAGCAAACGAAGCAACGGACAAAGAATTAATCTCAAAAATATACAAGCAACTCCTGCAGCTCAATTTCAGAAAAATAAAAGATCCAATCAAAAAGTGGGCCAAAGAACTAAATAGACATTTCTCCAAAGAAGACATACAGATGGCTAACAAACACATGAAAAGATGCTCAACATCACTCATTATCAGAGAAATGCAAATCAAGACCACAACGAGGTACCATTTCATGCCAGTCAGAATGGCTGCAATCCAAAAGTCTACAAGCAATAAATGCTGGAGAGGGTGTGGAGAAAAGGGAACCCTCTTACACTGTTGGTGGGAATGCAAACTAGTACAGCCACTATGGAGAACAGTGTGGAGATTCCTTAAAAACCTGGAAATAGAACTGCCATATGACCCAGCAGTCCCACTGCTGGGCATATACAATGAGGAAACAAGAATCTAAAGAGACACGTTTATCCCATTGTTCATCGCAGCAGTGTTTATAATAGCCAGGACATGGAAGCAACCCAGATGTCCATCAGCAGATGAATGGATAAGAAAGCTGTGGCACATATACCCAATGGAATTTTACTCAGCCATTAAAAAGAATACATTTGAATCAGTTCTAATGAGGTGGATGAAACTAGAGCCTATTATACAGAGTGAAGTAAGCCAGCAAGAAAAACACCAATACAGTATACTAACACATATATGTGGAATTTAGAAAGAAGGTAACGATAACCCTGTATGTGAGACAGCAAAAGAGACACACATGTATTCAACAGTCTTTTGGACTCTGTGGGAGAGGGCAAGGGCAGGATGATATGGAAGAACGGCATTGAAACATGTAAAATATCATATGTAAAACAAATCGCCAGTCCAAGTTCGATGCATGATACAGGGTGCTAGGGGCTGGGCACTGGGATGACCCAGAGGGATGGGATGGGGAGGGAGGTGGGAGGCGGGGTCCAGAATGGGGAACACATGTACACTGATGGCGGATTCAAGTCAATGTATGGCAAAACCAATACAATATTGTAAAGTAAAATAAATAAATTAATTAAAAAAACACAAAATAAAAAGTTGAGAAAAAATAAAATAAAACAAAATACCTGCATAATATGAACAGAATTCTACTCTGACTTTTGGAAAACATAAATAGAAAGGGAAAAATAAGGGAAAAGATGAAGAACTTTCCATAATTTTAAGACTACTTTTTAAAGTATCTTAGATAAAGGATGGAAAAGGGAGAGGAATTAGGGACTTAAAACTATGCCTATTTGTAGCTAGGCTTTGTATCAATTACAGTTAGAAGCCAGCCTTTTGTGAACTAAGGCATGATTAAATGTCTACATTTCCTAGCAAGAATTCCTTCTGGGGCTTCCCTGGTGGCTCAGTGGTAAAGAATCCACCTGCCAATGCAAGAGAGGCGGTTCAACCCCTGATGTGGGAAGATTCCACATGCTATGGAACAATTAGGCCCATGCGCCTATTGAGCCCACGAGCCACAACCACTGAAGCTGCAACTACTGAATGTGTGTGCCCTACAGCCTGTGCTCTGAAACAGGAGAAGCCATCGCAATGAGAAGCCTGCACCTAGAAAGTAGCCCCCACTCGCCACAACTAGAGAAAAGCCTGTACAGCAACGAAGACCCAGTTCAGTTCAGTTCAGTCGCGCAGTCGTGTCCGACTCTTTGCGACCCCATGAACTGCAGCACGCCAGGCCTCCCTGTCCATCACCAACTCCCGGAGTTCACTCAGACTCACGTCCACTGAGTCCATGATGCCATCCAGCCACCTCATCCTCGGCCGTCCCCTTCTCCTCCTGCCCCCAATCCCTCCCAGCATCAGGGTCTTTTCCAATGAGTCAACTCTTCGCATGAGGTGGCCAAAGTACTAGAGCTTCAGTTTCAGCATCATTCCTTCCAAAGAAATCCCAGGGTTGATCTCCTTCAGAATGGACTGGTTGGATCTCCTTGCAGTCCAAGGGACTCTCAAGAGTCTTCTCCAACACCACAGTTCAAAAGCATCAATTCTTCGGCGCTCAGCCTTCTTCACAGTCCAACTCTCACATCCATACATGACCACAGGAAAAACCATAGCCTTGACTAGACGGACCTTAGTCGGCAAAGTAATGTCTCTGCTTTTGAATATACTATCTAGGTTGGTCATAACTTTTCTTCCAAGGAGTAAGCGCCTTTTAATTTCATGGCTGCAGTCACCATCTGCAGTGATTTTGGAGCCCAAAAAAACAAAGTCTGACACTGTTTCTACTGTTTCCCCATCTATTTCCCATGAAGTGATGGGGCCAGATGCCATGATCTTCGTTTTCTGAATGTTGAGCTTTAAGCCAACTTTTCCACTCTCCTCTTTCACTTTCAACAAGAGGCTTTTTAGCTCCTCCTCACTTTCTGCCATAAGGGTGGTGTCATCTGCATATCTGAGATTATTGATATTTCTCCCAGCAATCTTGATTCCAGCTTGTGTTTCTTCCAGTCCAGCATTTCTCATGATGTACTCTGCATATAAGTTAAATAAGCAGGGTGACAATATACAGCCTTGACGTACTCCTTTTCCTATTTGGAACCAGTCTGTTGTTCCATGTCCAGTTCTAACTGTTGCTTCCTGACCTGCATACAGATTTCTCAAGAGGCAGGTCAGGTGGTCTGGTATTCCCATCTCTTTCAGAATTTTCCACAGTTTACTGTGATCCACACAGTCAAAGGCTTTGGCATAGTCAATAAAGCAGAAATAGATGTTTTTCTGGAACTCTCTTGCTTTTTCCATGATCCAGCGGATGTTGGCAATTTGATCTCTGGTTCCTCTGCCTTTTCTAAAACCAGCTTGAACATCAGGGAGTTCATGGTTCACATATTGCTGAAGTCTGGCTTGGAGAATTTTGAGCATTACTTTACTAGCATGTGAGATGAGTGCAATTGTACGGTAGTTTGAGCATTCTTTGGCATTGCCTTTCTTTGGAATTGGGATGAAAACTGACCTTTTCCAGTCCTGTGGCCACTGCTGAGTTTTCCAAATTTGCTGGCAAATTGAGTGCAGCACTTTCACAGCATCATCCTTCAGGATTTGAAACAGCTCAACTGGAATTCCATCACCTCCACTAGCTTTGTTTGTAGTGATGCTTTCTAAGGCCCACTTGACTTCACATTCCAAGATGTCTGGCTCTAGATTAGTCAACACATCATCAGGATTATCTCGGTCATGAAGATCTTTTTTGTACATTTCTTCCGTGTATTCTTGTCACCTCTTCTTAATATCTTCTGCTTCTGTTAGGTCCAGACCATTTCTGTCGAAGCCATCGCAATGAGAAGCCTGCAACTAGAAAGTAGCCCCCATTTGCCACAACTAGAGAAAAGCCTGTACAGCAACGAAGACCCAATACAGTTAAAAAAAAAAAAAAAGAATTCCTTTTGGAAAACAATGACCTTTACTCAGATGAAAACAAAAAATTTCCCACCACCCACCCCGCTCTTGAATCAATAATAATTAGGGAGCAGCCCATGCCTAAAGGACCAGAGTCAGCTGCACCAGCAAAAGTAGGCTGTCTCCAGAGAGCCAGAGAATGAGGCAAACTGGCTGGGAAAGGGAACAAGTTACATCTGCTTTTGCTGGTGCAGCTGAGGAACGGCAGGCTTTGGACTGCTGTACACTCTAGCCCTTTCCCATCCCATTTTGTAATGAGTCAACTGAAAACACCTTTCTTCCTGATCTGCTAAAATGGAGCAGCAATTCTAGGTCACCTTGACTGCCCTCTGATTTTCAACTTCTAATACTTAGAAAGAGCTATAAAGATAAGGAAGCAGTGACAGAAAGACAAGAATAAAGAAACGTTCCTAAAACCACACTTAAAAGAAAGAAGCCCAAATCTACCTCACACTAACACACTATATTTCCTCTCATTCATCCTCTTTCAATCTCTCAGTGTCTCTCCTCTCATGTTTTTGATGCCTATCTACAGACACTAAAAATGCCATATGGTTGATCCTGCTGATTCAAATACTAGCAGAATGAGGAACATCTATCAATAACGGCTCATTTCAGATATCTGTAAAAAAGTTAATGTTAGGTTTAAAATCTAAAGTTAATTTTATTGTTGTTTAGTTGCTAGGTCATGTCCCGACTCTTTGTGACCCCATGGACTGTAGCGTGCCAGGCTCCTCTTCAGTTCAGTTCAGTTTAGTTGCTCAGTTATGTCTGACTCTTTGCAACCCCATGAACTGCAGTACGCCAGGCCTCCCTGTCCATCACCAACTCCTGGAGTTTACCCAAACTCATGTCCATTGAGTTGGTGATGCCATCCAACCATCTCATCCTCTGTCATCTCCTTGTTCTCCTGCCTTCAATCTTTCCCAACATCAGGGTCTTTTCAAATGAGTCAGCTCTTCACATCAGGTGGCCAAAGTACTGGAGTTTCAGCTTCAGCATCAGTCCTTCCAATGAACACCCAGGACTGATTTCCTTTAGGATGGACTGGTTGGATCTCCTTGCAGTCCAAGGGACTCTCAAGAGTCTTCTCCAACACCACAGTTCAAAAGAATCAATTATTTGGTGCTCAGCTTTCTTTATAGTCCAACTCTCACATCCATACATGACCACAGGAAAAACCATAGCCTTGACTAGAAGGAACTTGGTTGACAAAGTAATGTCTCTGCGTTTTAATATGCTGTCTAGGTTGGTCATAACTTTTCTTCCAAGGAGTAGCGTCTTTTTAATTTCATGGCTGAAGTCACCATCTGCAGTGATTTTGGAACCCAGAAAAATAAAGTCAGCTAACTCCTGGAGTTTACCCAAACTCATGTCCATTGAGTTGGTGATGCCATCCAACCATCTCATCCTCTGCATCTCCTTGTTCTCCTGCCTTCAATCTTTCCCAACATCAGGGTCTTTTCAAATGAGTCAGCTCTTCACATCAGGTGGCCAAAGTACTGGAGTTTCAGCTTCAGCATCAGTCCTTCCAATGAACACCCAGGACTGATTTCCTTTAGGATGGACTGGTTGGATCTCCTTGCAGTCCAAGGGACTCTCAAGAGTCTTCTCCAACACCACAGTTCAAAAGAATCAATTATTTGGTGCTCAGCTTTCTTTATAGTCCAACTCTCACATCCATACATGACCACAGGAAAAACCATAGCCTTGACTAGAAGGAACTTGGTTGACAAAGTAATGTCTCTGCGTTTTAATATGCTGTCTAGGTTGGTCATAACTTTTCTTCCAAGGAGTAGCGTCTTTTTAATTTCATGGCTGAAGTCACCATCTGCAGTGATTTTGGAACCCAGAAAAATAAAGTCAGCCACTATTTCCACTGTTTCCCCATCTATTTCCCATGAAGTGATGGGACCAGACGCCATGATCTTCATTTTCTGAATGTTGAGCTTTAAGCCAACTTTTTCACTCTCCTCTTTCACTTTCATCAAGAGGCTCTTTAGTTCATCTTCACTTTCTGCCATAACGGTGGTGTCATCTGCATATCTGAGGTGATTGATACTTCTCCTGGCAATCTTGATTCCAGCCTGTGCTTCCTCCAGCCCAGCGTTTCTCATGATGTACTCTGCATAGAAGTTAAATAAGCAGGGTGACAATATACAGCCTCGACGTACCCCTTTTCCTATTTGGAACCAGTCTGTTGTTCCATGTCCAGTTCTAACTGTTGCTTCCTGATCTGCCTACAGGTTTCTCAAGAGGCAGATCAGGTGGTCTGGTATCCCCATCTCTCTCAGAATTTTCCACGGTTTATTGTGATCCACACAGTCAAAGGCTTTGGCATAGTCAAGAAAGCAGAAATAGATGTTTTTCTGGAACTCTCTTGCTTTTTCCATGATCCAGCAGATGTTGGCCATTTGATCTCTGGTTCCTCTGCCTTTCTAAAACCAGCTTGAACATCTGGAAGTTCATGGTTCACGTCTCTTACCATATCATAAAATTATACATAGAAGATCCAACTAATAACCAATGGGACAGGGACAAGCCAAAGGCCTTTGCTTTGTAAATACATATTTACAGAAACAAAGAATGTTGTGAAACGATTTGCTCTCCTGCTACATAGGGGCCATTCACTCAAACAACCGGGACCAAGGGCTAGAACATTCTAGAGCAAACTACCAAAAATACATTTCTCCTTCAGTGTTCTTAGCAATTTCATCTGCAACTGTCTGCTGAGAAGAAAGCCCTTCCAACTCACCTCAAGAACTTGCACTCTTAATTACCTTAGTCCCCAGAAAGCAGCTACTCCATTATCACTGGCTCAGTCACAAAGGGAGTCCCTCCAAGCCATCTCCAAAAGGCTCAAGTAAGTACTTGGCATAATTCATTAACAAAGAGAAAAATATCCACATAATTAACAAGAAAAGAGATTGTCTAAGCGTTTCCCAAAACAACATTCAAAATAAGGTTATCTGATATATATAAGATCTCTCTCAACTAACTCAAAATTATGAGGATCCTCAAGTTGGCTGCCACATTCCTATAAAATCCTAGCCTTTACAAAGAATGAGACCCCATACCTAGGAGGCCTTAACAGACACTTCCAGAGCATGCACCCACCAAGGAGATCCTTCTATTTCACATTTCAGATTCAGGACAGAGGGTTGGGCTCAAAGTTAACTCCTTTTCCCTAGGAGTCATACTCCATAGATTGTTCGTTATCTGAGCCAATAAAAACAGGCCACAATCAGCAGTTCCTACCTTGCTGGGAGAAAATGAGATGCAGAAGACAGGGCACAGGACAAGAATACTTTCCACAAACCAACACTGACTCCAGATGTAAAAGAACACACCTAAGAACTCTTTCATACACTCCACATCAAAGTACTGTGTCCTCTGAGAAATTATATACCTCCAAAACAAGTTTTCACCAATTAGTCCTATTACTTTTGAACCTTTACTTTAGTTATAAAGCTCAACATGCAGGCATTAAGAGCCAGTAAGCTATGAGTGCTCATATTTTGAGCAGAGAAAATGAAATAGCTGTGGGCTATTAGCTCACCAAAGAATAGAGCAGGTTCTAGAGTGCTGTATTTACCACCTACATGTGAAAAAAAATCTTTCACAAAGGAAATGCATATAAAGTTTAAATACAGACATTCCCCCACTATCACCTTGTCCTAACTCCAGATATGAAAAAGTAGACAAAATTAGGGTCCTGTTTCTAATTCCTCCTTTCTCAGGAAATACATGAAATTCTTCCCTTTAGTGTGTTATTTTGGCAAATAAAGTTTACTGGAGTATTGCATGTATACATATTTAAGGGCTACATAAGTAATATTCATCGGAGAAGACAATGGCACCCCACTCCAATACTGTTGCCTGGAAAATCCCATGGATGGAGGAGCCTGGTGGGCTGCAGTCCATGGGGTCACTGAGAGTTGGACACGACTCAGTGACTTCACTTTCATGCACTGGAGAAGGAAATGGCAACCCACTCCAGTGTTCTTGCCTGAAGAATCCCAGGGACGGCGGAGCCTGGCGAGCTGCCATCTATGGGATCGCATAGTCGGACACGACTGAAGTGACTTAGCAGCAGCAGCAAGTAATATTCATATATCACACAAATTTAGATTATAAACTTGAACAACTTCTAATTCTGATTGGATATCTATGGTAAGTGTTAATGCAACCACTAAAGAACAGTGAAAAAATCATTAAAGAAATTAAAGTGCTATATTAGAAAATGTCTACTTCATGCAAAAGAATGCAGTTAAGGTACAGAAGGAAAAAAAGACCTGAGACACAGAGATAACTAGAAATAAAATGGCAGACTTAAGTCCAATTATATCCACAACAGCATTAAATATGAAAGTAATAAACAATCCAATCAAAAGGTAGAGATTATCAGATTGGATAAAGTAGATAAGATCCAACAAATGTCATCTACTAGAGACATATTTTAAATTTAAAGGTATAAACAAATGAAAGAAAAAAAAATGAGCAAAAAAGATATGTTGTGAAAGAAATGAAAGCAGAGAAAATTCAATAATAAAAATTGAAGATTGCAAAACCCATTCTTTAATAATGAGAACAACTAGGCAGAAGATTAACACAAAATAGGAGACTTGAACAATATTATAAATCAATTAGATCTAACATAGAACAGTACCCACAATCATAATAAACTATGTTTTCTTCAAGTGCATTTGAAACATTCTCCAGGATACATCATATGCCAGGCCATAAAACAAACCTCAATAAATTTAAAATGACAGAAATCATACAAAGTATGTTCTCTGACCAAGTTTCTTTCTATTATTGATTTCTAATTTCATTCTACTGTGGTCAGAGAATATACTTCATATTATTTCTATCATTTAAAACATATTGAGACTTGTCTTATGGAAGAGTAAACTAAGCTTAATGCAAGAAGAAGGAAGAAAAAAAAAAAAAAAAAACAAGAATGGACGTGAATGAAATACAGAATAGAGAAACAAAAGAGAAAAAAAATCAATAAAACCAAGTTGATTCTTTGAAAGATCAACAAAACAGACAAATCTTTAGCTAGACTAACAAAGAAAAAAGAGGAAATTCAAATTAGTAGAATCAGCTATAAAGGAGAGCACATTACTACTTACCTTACAGATCAAAAAAAGATTATAAAGAAACACTATGAACAACTCTATGTCAATAAATTAGACCACTTCGACAAAATGAACAGATTCCTAGGAAGACAAAAATAACCAAAACTGACTCAAGAAACAGACAATTTGAATAGACCTATAACAAAGACAATGAATTACAATTTCAGAAAAACCACCTGTGAAAAAGAGTCCAGGCCCTGGTGGCTTCACTGATTAACTGTACCAAAGATTTAAAGAAGAATTTATACTAAGTTTTCACAAATTCTTCAAAAAACGAGATGGGATCACTTCCCCAACTCATTCTATGAGGCCAGCATTACCCTGATATCAAAATCAAAAACATCACCAGACAACCAGCAGTGAGTAAGCAGATACATAGGGATCACTGGGCAGCAAAGACTTGCTACCCGACCCAATCCTCCTGGTGTGCATTTCTCTGCTGCAGGCCAAGGACCGCAGACTGGACCCAGCAACATTTTTTCCCCAAATATCCCTGGATGAGGTAAAACTGCGAAGAGAGGACAGATTCCTCCTGAACACATGTGGGGACTATTCTGAGCACCAGAATTAGCTTCCAAAGTTTACCTCAGGCTGGTCTTAGCCAGTGCAAACACCTTTTCACCATCATCTTCAGTCAATATCATAACCTTTGTGTAGGCATGACTAAAGTTTCCTTCCCCCTGCTCCTCACTGCCACCACAATGAAGGGACATCCCTAAGTAAGATGAATAAAAATATGATAATATTTAAAACAAATAACCCCCCACCAAAACCCAAAGGCATCACAAGAAAAGAACACTACAGAGCAGCTTCTCTTGTGAATATGGACACAAAAATTCTTCAGAAAAATATTAGCAGTCTGAATCCAGCAACATATAGAAAGAATCATAAGCCATAAGTAAGTGAGATTTATCCTAGGAATACAAGATTGGTTGGATAACTGAAAAATCAATTAAACTATATCAATAGCATAAGAAGCAAAAACCACATGACCATCTCAACAGATAGACAAAGAGTGACAAAACCCAACACCCTCTTGAGGAGAAAAGGAAACACTCCTACACTATTGGTGGGAATATAAATTGGTACAGCCACTGTGAAGAACAGTATGGAGGTTCCTTAAAAAACTAAAAATAGAACTATCATATGACTCTATACTCCCACTCCCGGGCATACGTTCCCGGGAAGCACATGATCTGAAAGGATACATACACCCCAATGTTCATTCCAGCACTGTTTACAAAAGCCAAGACATGGAAGCAACCTAAATATCTACTGACAAAGGAATGGATAAAGAAGATGTAGTATACACACAGACACACACACACACAATGGAATATTACTCAGCCATTAAAAAGAATGAAATAATGCCATTTGTAGCACATGGATGAGTCTGGAGAGTGTCACACTGAGTGAAGCTAAGTCAGACATATAAGGAGAAATATTGTATGATATCCCTTACATGTGAAATCTAAAAAGAAATGACACAAATGAACTTACAGAACAGAGACTCACAGACTTAGAAAATGAACTAATGTTTGCCAGGGGAATAGAATTTAGGGAGTTTGGGAAGGTTATGTATATACTGCTATATTCAAAATGGATAACCAACAAGGACTTACTATATAGCACATGGAACTCTACTCAATGTTATGTGCCAGCCTAGACAGGAGGGGGGTTTAAGGGAGAATGGATACGTGTATATATATACCTGAGTCCCTTCGCTATTCACCTGAAACTACAACACTGTTAATCAGCTATATCCCAATCAAAACAAAAAGTTTGTAAAGTTAAAAAAAAACAAACCAATACCGTCCCAAGGTAAAACAAAATAAACACAAACACACAAAACAAAACCATAAACTATTAACAGAAATAGAAAGGAATTTCCTTAGCCTAAGAAACGGCATGTATCAAAAAAATCCACAACTGTTTTTAATAAAATATTAGAAAGAAAAAAGTTTTAAATACCTCTAATCTCTCCAACCAGAGATGTGAACACATTAGTTGGTTTCCTTTCATATTCTATTCTTTCTTTTTGGCCCCTCCTCGAGGCATGATAGATAACTAAGGTAGATAACTAAGATAGATCTTAGTTACCTGACCAGTGATCAAACCAATGCCCTCTGCATCAGGAGCCCAGAATCTTAGCCACTGGACCACCAGGGAAGTTTGAAATAACATCATTTTGTATCTCTGGTCCCTTCTAAGTTCACATGAAGGGGAATGAATGGAACTGAACAAAGTTGCATATGGAAGGTATTCACTTGATTAGAATGAAGTCTTGAGCAGATCATCAGAACCAAGGCTGGTAAAACCCCAGATGTGCACATTCAGGACAGCAATTTTTTTAAAAAGATAATAATAATAATGAACAACTATATAGCATTGACTATATACCAGGGGAGAAGGCAGTGGCACCCCACTCCAGTACTCTTGCCTGGAAAATCCCATGGACGGAGGAGCCTGGTAGGCTGCAGTCCATGGGGTCGCTGAGAGTTGGACACGACTCAGTGACTTCACTTTTACTTCTCACTTTCATGCATTGGAGAAGGAAATGGCAACCCACTCCAGTGTTCTTGCCTGGAGAATCCCAGGGATGGCAGAGCCTGGTGGGCTGCCGTCTATGGGGTCGCACAGAGTCGGACACGACTGAAGCGATTTAGCAGCAGCAGCAGCATATACCAGGTACTAGTCTAAGTGCTTTTCAATACTGTCATTTAATCATCTCAACAATGACACAGGTTCCATTACTATCCTCACCTTACAGATGTGGAAAGTCAAGCAAAAAGTGGTTAAATAACTTCTTCAAAGTAAGCAAGCAGTAGAGCTCAGACTTAAAGTCAGACAATCTAACTCCAGAGTCCCTGTTCTTAAAAAAGCAGAGGAATAGCAAACTTAAAAACAAAAAGGAATGAAGCATGCAGAAAAAAATGTGGAGTCTCCATTTTTATACCTTATCAGTTAAGTTCCAAAGTCAGCCTGATTCAAATTTAGAAATTAGAGCTGTGGTTATCTCAAAAAGAACAAAGTGGGTGCTGGGAAAACTGGATTTCCAACTCCAAAAAAAAAAAAAAAAAAACAACGAAGTTGGCCTCTATCCTTACACTATGTTAAAAACGTCACTTAAAATGGATCAAATAGCTAAATGTAAAAGCTGAAACTATAATACTCTTCAAGAAACAAAGGGGAAAAGCTTCATGACTTGCACTGGCAACAATTTCTTGGATATAACACCAAAAGCACTGACAACAAAAGAAAAAATATGTGGAAAGGGCACAAGTATTTGCAAACTGTTACTTTGCCAACTAAGGTCCGTCTAGTCAAGGCTATGGTTTTACCAATGGTCATGTATGGATGTGAGAGCTGGACTGTGAAGAAAGCTGAGTGCCAAAGAATTGATGCTTTTGAACTGTGGTGTTGGAGAGACTCATGAGAGTCCCTTGCACTGCAAGGAGATCCAACCAGTCCATTCTGAAGGAGATCAGCCCTGGGATTTCTTTGGAAGGAATGATGCTAAAGCTGAAGCTCCAGTACTTTGGCCACCTCATGTGAAGAGTTGACTCATTGGAAAAGACTCTGATGCTGGGAGGGATTGGGGGCAGGAGGAGAAAGGGACGACAGAGGATGAGATGGCTAGATGGCATCACCGACTTGATGGACGTGAGTTTGAGTGAACTCCGGGAGTTGGTGATAGACAGGGAGGCCTGGCGTGCTGTAATTTATGGGGTCGCAAAGAGTCAGACACAACTGAGCGACTGAACTGAATGCAGGATATTGATATCCAGAATAGATAAAGAATTTCTAAAACTCAACAACAACAACAACAAAACACAATTAAAAAACCCACAAAGGACTTGAGTAGACGTTTCTCCAAGGAAGATACACAAATTTGGGCCAATAAGCACACGAAAAGATACTCAACACTCCTAGTTATCAGTTCAGTCGCTCAGTCATGTCCGACTCTTTGCGACCCCATGAATCACAACACGCCAGGCCTATCTGTCCATCACCAACTCCTGGAGTTCACTCAGATTCATGTCCTTCGAGTAGGTGATGCCATCCAACCATCTCATCCTCTCTCGTCCCCTTCTCCTCCTGCCCCCAATCCCTCCCAGCATCAGGGTCTTTTCCAATCAGTCAACTCTTCGCATGAGGTGGCCAAAGTACTGGAGTTTCAGCTTCAGTATCATTCCTTCCAAAGAAATCCCAGGGCTGATCTCCTTCAGAATGGACTGATTGGATCTCCTTGCAGTCCAAGGGACTCTCAAGAGTCTTCTCCAGCACCACAGTTCAAAAGCATCAATTCTTCGACGCTCAGCCTTCTTCACAGTCCAACTCTCACATCCATACATGACCACAGGAAAAACCATAGCCTTGACTAGACGGACCTTAGTCGGCAAAGTAATGTCTCTGCTTTTGAATATGCTATCTAGGTTGGTCATAACTTTTCTTCCAAAGAGTAAGCGTCTTAATTTCATGGCTACAATCACCTCACCAGGTCCTAAATAGAGGAATTTCCAAAACTTGTGTTTCCAAAAGTGGGAAAAAAGAAATTAGAGAAGGCAGAATGGGGTGCTAGCAGGCAGCAGGGAGAGAAGTACTATTTGCGGAAATTTAAGCAAATGCTGCCTGGTGTTTCTAAAAGTGGGTGAGGTCCCCTAGGAATGAAACTTGTTCCCAGAAAGTGACTCACAGTGGGGCTTCTCTCTATTCACACAGAGCACTGATGCTGTTCCAGGCATTTGAGGCCATGCATGGGGGCAGGCAGGGGCTCTCTTTTCCTGGTCCAGCTCTATTCTCCAGCATCTTTCTGCACCCAGATCCCAGTGTTCTCAATGTTCTTACTAAAGCTAAATCTGGCTTCTGAGACCCCAATACTGAATTAAAACTCAGAGGCAGAGTTTTGGCTGAAGTAGAGAAGAATAGCTTTATTGCTTTGACAGGTGAAGGGGCCACAGTCCGCTGAAGTCTTCAAAACTGTGTGGTCTGAATCTGGAGAGAGTAGTGAGGAGTTTGATAGTAATAATTCAAAGAGGGTCGGATCAGCTTGTGGACATTCTTCGGATGGCTTGGTGGTAAGGTATGTGGGAGTCAGTATCACCAAACTTCTGGTTCCAACTGGCCTGGGGTCTTTGTGCTTGGGGAAGGCTTACAGTTATAATAGCTTCTCACTTCATGAGGGTTTAAGCCTTTGCAAAACATCTCAGAAATCTTTCTGTGTATACCTTGAGGGGAAACCAGGACCCTGCACCAAGGCTGCACTATTGTTTCTCTAGGCTGCTCCTCCCTTGTCTCTGCATCCCCTCCCGTCCCTAATTAGCAACTGCTTGAAGCTGTCTCTGGGAACTTAGGAAAGATCAAGGAGGCTGAATGAAGCCTATTTCGTGTCATCAAGAATCGGACATGGAGAGGCCTTTGTGCCCAGGAGCCCCAGAGGGTCCTGCTCAGTTTCCTTGCCCTCTCTCACCACAGTAACCAGGCCTGCACCACAGTGCCTGGTATCTGCCCAGGTCTTTTGTGAGAGCTTTCCACCACTGAAAGCAGCAGCAGATCCCAGGGTTGGGCTGGCTCCCAGCCCCTCCTTCAGGAGCAGAGAGTTTTGAGGTGACTGTCTCCATACTAACCCTGCGTGTTTACCTGCACCCTGAGAACTACGAGGTCGACAGTCTCTCGCTCAGTGGCATGAAATCTCTGCCCTGTGTGAGATGAACCCAGGTCTGTGCCTTCCTTGTCTTTTCACACCCTCCTCTGGGTCTGAGCCATCTGGAGCGTGAGGGTTGATTTTATGCCAACTTGACGGGCTAAGGGTCACCCTAGGAGCCAGTGGACTATTTGTGGATGTGTCTGTGGGGTGGAGCAGGGGCTCTGGAAGAGATTAGCATTGAGTCCCTGAATGGAGTAAAGATCACCCTCCCCAGTGTGGGTGGCCATCAGCCAAGCAGTCGACGGTCTGAATCAATCAGAACCGCAGTGGAAGGGGGATTTGCTCTGCTAGAGCATCTTCTCTTTGGCATTGCCTTTCTTTGGGATTGGAATGAAAACTAACCTTTTCCAGTCCTGTGGCCACTGCTGAGTTTTCCAAATTTGCTAGTACATTGAGTGCAGTACTTTCACAGCATCATCTTTCAGGATTTGAAATAGCTCAACTGGAATTCCATCATGTCCACTAGCTTTGTTTGTAGCGATGCTTTCTAAGGCCCACTTGACTTCGCATTCTAGGATGTCTGGCTCTAGATGAGTGATCACACCATCGTGATTATCCGGGTTGTGAAGATCTTTTTTGTACAGTTCTTCTGTGTATTCTTGCCATCTCTTCTTAATACCTTCTGTTTCTGTTAGGTCCATACCATTTCTGTCCTTTATCGAGCCCATCTTTGCATGAAATGTTCCCTTGGTATCTCTAATTTTCTTGAAGAGATCTCTAGTTTTCCCATTCTGTTCTTTTCCTCTATTTCTTTGTATTGATTGCTGAAGAAGGCTTTCTTATCTCTTCTTGCTATTCTTTGGAACAGATGCTTCTATTATCAGGGAATTGCAAATCAAAAATCACAGTGAGATATACTTCACACTTATAGGGATGGTTGTGATTCTAAAAAACAGAAAATAACAAGTGCTGGCAAGACTGTGGAGAAATTGGAAACTTTGTGTATCATTGATGGAAATGTAAAATGGTGTGGCTGCTGTGGGAAAAGGTATGATGGTTCCTCAAAGTATTAAAAATAGAATTACCATATGGTGAAACAATCTGACTTCTCAGTATATACCCTAAAGAAGTAAAAGCATATCCTCAAATATTTGTACACCCATGTTCACAGCAGCACTATTTACAATAGCCAAAAGGTGGAGGATGCAACCATTTAACAATGGATAAATGCATAAAGAAAATGAAATAAATAAATACACACACACAGATGGAATGCTGAATTTTGTCTTTAAAACAAGGAAAGAAATTCTGATATATGCTATGACATGGGAGAACCTTGTGGATATTATGCTAAGTAAAAAAGCCAGTCACAAAAGGACAAATAGTGTATAATTCCTCTTATATGAAGTTTCTAGAGTAGGCAGAAAGTAGAATGGTGATTGCCAGGACTTGGGAAGAGGACAGAATGGGAAATTA
Source organism: Aepyceros melampus (assembly GCA_006408695.1). Taxonomy (NCBI): domain Eukaryota; kingdom Metazoa; phylum Chordata; class Mammalia; order Artiodactyla; family Bovidae; genus Aepyceros; species Aepyceros melampus. The sequence goes on along the minus strand of SJXQ01012951.1, from coordinate 131,777 downwards.
TTGCTTAATGAGCACAGTTTAAGTCGGGGAAGATGAAAATGCTCTGGAGATGGTTGGTGGAGGTGATGGTTGCACAACAGTGTGAGTGCACTTAATGCCACAGAACTGCAGACTTAAGGGTTAAAAATGGTAAATTTTATGTTACAAGTTTTTTTTTAAAAAGGAAAGTGGAATTCAGGTTGCAGTAAGGAAGGGTTTTATACGCTAAAGTAACACCTTACAATCACAGCAGCCCCAATTTTAAAAAATCTTAATATTTCATTATCTATATCTGCATCTCCTAAACCAAGACTTCTTCACTGCACTGCAGTTGACCAAGCTCAGATATACCTAATGCAAAAACCTCTCTTTGCAGCATAAACCAAGATAGGGCAAAAGAGATGATAAACCACATGGGATTCAGTGTTTGTTTTTCATTTCTAGCTGCTACAGTCTTAAGAGATTGGGGAACAGCAACTATTAGAATAATATGTAATGTTCCCAGCCACTGGGGAAATAATATTGCAGTAATCTCATTATGGTGCTTTGTTTTAATCTGCATAATGCTTTTCATCCTCTGTAATGTGAGATCTGCAGGGTCTGATTAACAGAAGAAAGGTCATTACTGATAAATTCTGATCCCAGGAATAGTTTGAGCCTGTCTGTCACTTTGGAGTAGACAACTGGACGTACTCCTTGCTACTCAACAGTCATCTGCCCAATACTTCTGCTCCTAACATTAATCATATTAGTCTATATTTACTATTCACTAGACTAGGTTGCATCTTTCAGCTGAAGTGCTTGGTGTCAAACTGCTCCTCTTCTCCACTCATCAGTATCCATTCTGATAAGAGAGCTGTGACTAAGAGGCAAATTTTGCAGCCCAAACAGGTGCATGAGCAAAGGGATTCGGGGAAATTTTGCCTGGCTGAGACCTTCCATTCCCTTTCCAATCCTAACTCTGTGGCCATCAATAGTCAATGTATCCTCCTTGATTACTGCCTGAGGGTGTTCCACACCTCCCTCTCTACACATTCAGAATTCTGTACATAGCCCACTCCAAAGGGTATTATTCTCAGTGGACCCCCTTAGCCAGAGGCTGCTGAATTTTTCTGTTCCTTAGAGTCCCCAGCAGAGTATACATTTAATGCATTCTTTTTGTTTGTTTGTTTGTTTTTGAGGGAGAATTTCTTAGGATTAAAGAACACAGCCACATAAGCACTAAGCAGGAGGGGAGAGCACACCTCAGCATCGGAACAAAAAGACCACTGGAGCAAACAGAGGACAGCAGGCAAACTCACCAGGTGAACAGTTAAATGAGACTTACAAAGAAATGCACTTAATTCTCATTCCAAACCACAAGCTTGTCACAACCTCAGCAATATCTAAAAAGTCATTCTCAAAGACCAACTAAACTTTGGCTTAATGCATTTCAAATAAAAGGAAAAACTAATATATTAATCACAGAGTTCAAACTTCATCCACCTTAAGAAAATCACAGATCAGGAGAAAAGCCCATCTGCAGTGATTCAGTCTCTATTTCTGTGAGCAACCAGAGAATAGGATGTGAACTTGGTGCTAATAAAATGCTCATTAAGTGAAAAGCATTAAGATGTTAACATGAAGAGATTCATTAAGGGCTTCAAATTACTTACCTTGAAAGTTGTTTGGTTAGATGAAGGTCAGATTTCAGTCTAACATTTTTCTTTTTCTCTTTTGACTAATAAGGTTAAAAGTCAGCAGACATCTTCCCTAAAGTACAAGGCCTCACTGGAGTAGCCTGCTCAGTGGTGGCAGGAAATACTTAGCATAGAAGTGTCCAAGCAAAAGTTTCAAATGCTTTCCTTCTAGCCTTGCACATAGTCCCTCAGAGTATTTTTTCCTTTGTGGATCAGTAGATCTGTGAAGGCAGCTAAAGTAACAATTATACCAAACGGAATTTTAAAGGTGGAGACATACTATTTTATTTTCCTTGTGGCAAAGCAATGCAACATCCCTAGAGGGGAAGGAACAAACATAAGGCCCTGTATATTAATGACATCAGGTGTTTCAATAAAAATAGCAGTTTCTAAGCAGCTGCATTTTAAGAATCTCTCTGAAGGATCAAACAGGAAGAGAGAGACAAATTGTTTAAACACAAATAACTCTGACAATTAAAGAACTAGCATGACTAAGCCACGAAAGACAAGTGAAAAGCAAACAGACTGACACTTGAGCAAATTTAGGCCTCCAAGCCAGTGGAAGTATTTTTAATTTTCAGTCACAATCTAAACTCAAAAAAAAAAAAAAAGGTCTGCAGTCTTCCTGCAGCTTTTCATTTGCTGGTGAGATACTATTAGGGTTGCCATTACATGCAGCGCATTCCAGAAGATCCCAAAGACATAACTTGTATCGTCATCAACTGGCAAACCAGTCTTGGAGGCTCTTTCAGCTGTTAGGTGTCTGAAAATTTCACATGCAACCTAATCCCTTCCCATGGTTATCAAAGAACATACTAGAGAAGGGGTGGCTAAGCTTGTTCACTCTGCCTTAGAATCCTTTTCAGGGGCTTCCCCAGTGGTCTAGTAGTTAAGACTCGCTTCAATCACTGGTTGGGGAAGTTCTGCATGCCTTGAGGTGCAGCCAAATTTTAAAAAGATCTTTTCCAGGTGTTGCTGCTGCTGCTAAGTCGCTTCAGTAGTGTTCAACTCTGTGCAACCCCATAGACGGCAGCCCACCAGGCTCCCCCGTCCCTGGGATTCTCCAGGCAAGAACACTGGAGTGGGTTGCCATTTCCTTCTCCAATGCATGAAAGTGAAAAGTGAAAGTGAAGTCGCTCAGACATGTCCGACTCCTAGCAACCCCATGGACTGCAGCCCACCAGGCTCCCCCGTCCATGAGATTTTCCAGGCAAGAGCACTGGAGTGGGGTGCCATTGCCTAAGAGTGTCATATATCTTTGTTTCTGGCCTCTCTGCGCTGCATAATCCCCCCCTTCCTCAAAGAAGCTATGAGCCATGCTGTGCAGGGCCTCCCAAAATGGACAGGTCATAATAGAGAGTTCTAACAAAATGTCCAGTAGGGGAGGGAATGACAAACCACTCCAGTATTCTTGCCTCAAGAACCCCATGAACAGTAATAAAAAGGCAAAAAGATACAACACCGGAAGAGGAGCTCCTCAGGTCGGAAGATGTTCAGTATGCTACTAGGTAAGAGTGGAGAAATAGCTCCATAAAGAACTAAGAGGCTGGGCCAAAGCAAAAACAATGCACAGCTGTGATTGTGTCTGGTGATAAAAGTAAAGTCTGATGCTGTAAAGAACAATATTGTACAGCAAAGGACTGATGCTGAACCTGAAACTCCAATACTTTGGCCACCTGATATGAAAAGCTGATTCACTATAAAAGACCCTGATGCTGGGAAAGATTGAGGGCAGGGAAGGGGACGACAGAGGATGAAATGGTTGGATAGCATCACTGACTCAATGGACATAAGTGTGAACAAATTCTGGGAGACTGAAGGACAGGGAAACCTGGCATGCTGCAGCCCATGGGATAACAAAGAGCCAGACAGGACTGAGTGACTGAACATGACAACAGTGGGAAGGCAGACTTGTTAGGCATACCACATTTTTGCCCTCAGAGAAAAGAATACTCCTTGGACCACTGTTATTCAAAGCATCAAAGCCTACCCACAAAGAAAAGCAAAACATCTTTTAAGGGTAACATATTAACATATATAAAAGGGATAAATGAAGACACACATAGGAAACAAAATACTAACCCTGAAAAACAGCATGGCGATTCCTCAAAATACTAAACATAGGTGTGCTCCACACCCACCAGAGATGCTCAGAGGGCTCAAACAAAACCTTGTGCTCACCAGGACCCAGAGGCCCCAAAGAGACTGAGTCAGACCTGCCTTTGAGTGTTTGAGTGTCTCCTGCAAAGGCATGGGTCAGTAGTGGCCCGCCGTAGGGACAGGGGCCCTGGCTACAGCAGGCCTGTGTCATGCAGCATGTGGCATAAGCCCTCTTGGAGGAGGTTGCCATTAGTTCCACCACAGAGCTGCTGAGCAGACTGCAGAACAATTACATCAAAGAAATTCTCACACTGTTAAGAAAGTTATAAGACCCACAACAGATTTCCCAATCTGAGGATCCAGCAAAGAGATTAAGAACCCCCACGGAATTTGACTTTGGAGGTCAGTGGGATTTGATTACAAAACTTTCACAGAACTGGGTAAACAGACTCTTGGAGGGTACAAACAAAACCTTCTGCACACCAGGAGCCAGGAGCAAGGAACAGTGTCCTCACAAGAGACTGAGCCATAGGTGACTGTCAGTGTCCAAGAGTCTCTGGCAGAAGCATGTGTCAACAGTGGCCTGCTGCAGGGCCAGGGGCACTGAATACAACAGTGTGTGCACAAGTTCTTTTGAAGGAGGTGCCATTACCTTCATACCCCTACCATAGTTTGGCCTTAGGCCAAACAACTGAAAGGGTACACAGCCCCATCAATCAACAGAAAATTGGATGAAAGATTTACAGAGCATGGTCCCGCCCATCAGAACAAGACTCAGTTTCCCCAACATCAGTCGTTCTCATCTGGATACTTCCATAAGCCTCTTATCCTTATCCATCAGAAGGCCAATAGAATGAAAACCACAATCACAGAAAACTAACCAAACTGACCACATGGACCACAGCCTTGTCTAACTCAATGAAACTATAAACCATGCTGGGTAAGGCTACCCAAGGACAGGTCATAGTGGAGAGTTCTGACAAAACATGGTTTACTAGAGAAGGGAATGGCAAACCACTTCAATATTCTTGCCTTGAGAACCCCATGAACAGTATGAAAAGGCAAAAGGTATGATACTAAAAGATGAACTCCTCAGGTTGGTAGGTGTTTAATATACTACTGAAGAAGACTGAAGAAATAACTCCAGAAAGAATGAAGAGGTTGGGCCAAAGCAAAACAGTGCCCAGTTGTGAATGTGACTGATGATGGAAGTAAAGTCTGATGCTGTAAAAAACAATATTGCATAGGAACCTGGAATGTTAGGTCCATGAATCAAGGTACATTGGAAGTGGTCAAACAGGAGATGGCAAGAGTGAATATCAACATTTTAGGCATCAGTGAACTAAAATGGACTGGAATGGGTGAATTAAATTCAGATGACCATTATACCTACTACTGTGGGCAAGAATCTCTTAGAAGAAATGGAGTAGCCATCATAGTCAACAAGAGAGTCTGAAATGCAATACTTGGGTGTGCTCTCAAAAATGACAGAATGATCTCTGTTTGTTTCCAAGGCAAACCATTCAATATCACAGTAATCCAAGTCTATGCCCCAACCAGTAGCACTGAAGAAGTTGAACAGTTCTATGATGACCTGCAAGACCATCCCCAAGATAAAAAACATCCTCAAAAAAAAAAAGAAATGCAAAAAGGCAAAATGGTTGTCTAACAAGGCCTTACAATAGCTGAGAAAAGAAGAGAAGCTAAAAGCAAAGGAGAAAAGGAAAGATATACCCATTTGAATGCAGAGTTCCAAAGAATAGCAAGGAGAGATAAGAAAGAGATAGAGATCTCTTTAAGAAAATTAGAGCTACCAAGGAAAAATTTCATGCAAAGATGGGCACAATAAAGGACAGAAACGGTATGGACATAACAGAAGCAGAAGATATTATGAAGACGTGGCAAGAATACACAGAAGAATTATACAAAAAAGATCTTCATGACCCAGATAACCACCATGGTGTGATCACTCACCTAGAACCAGACATCCTGGAGCGTGAAGTCAAATGGGCCTTAGGGAGCATCACTACAAATAAGGCTAATGGAGGTGATGGAATTCTAGTTGAGCTATTTCAAATCCTAAAAGATGATGCTGTGAAAGTACTACACTCAATATGCTAGCAAATTTGGAAAACTCAGCAGTGGCCACAGGACTGGAAGAGGTCAGTTGTCATTCCAATCCCAAAGAAAGGCAATGCCAAAGAATGTTGAAACTACGGCACAATTGCATTCATCTCACATGCTAGCAAAGTAATGTTGAAAATTCTCCAAGCGAGGCTTCAACAGTACGTGAACTAAGAACTTTGAGATGTTCAAGCTGGATTTAGAAAAGGCAGAGGAACCAGAGATCAAACTGCCAACATCCGCTGGATCATAAGAAAAGCAACAGAGTTCCAGAAAAACACCTATTTCTGCTTTATTGACTATGCCAAAGCCTTGGACTGTGTGGATCACAACAAACTGTGAAAAATTCTTAAAGAGATGGGAATATCAGTCCACTTTACCTAGGACTTCCCTGATAGCTCAGTTGGTACAGAATCTGCCCACAATGCAGGAGACCCTGGTTCGATTTCTGGGTTGGGAAGATCCACTGGAGAAGGGACAGGTTACCCACTCCAGTGTTCTTGGGCTTCCCTTGTGGCTCAGCTGGTAAAGAATCCGCCTGCAATGTGGGAGACCTGGGTTCGATCGCTGGGTTGGGAGATCCCCTGGAGAAGGGAAAGGCTACCCACTCCAGTATTATGGCCTAGAGAATTTGAATCCTGAACTGTATAGTTCATGGGGTGGCAAAGAGTCGGATATGACTTTCACTTTCACTTTACCTGCCTCCTGAGAAATCTGTATGCATGTCACGAAGAAACAGTCAGAAATGGACATGGAACAATGGACTGGTTCCAAACTGGGAAAGGAGTATGACAAGGATGTATATTGTCCCCATTTATTAAACTTATATGCAGAGTACATCAAGCGAAATGCCAGGCTGGATGAAGCACAAGCTGGAATCAAGATTGTCGGGAGCAATACCAATAACCTCAAATATGCAGATGACACCGCCCTTATGGCAGAAAGCGAAGAGGAACTGAAGAGCCTCTTCATGAAAGTGAAAGAGTAGAGAGAGAGAGAGCTGGCTTAAAACTCAACATTCAAAAAACTGAGATCATAGCATCCAGTCCCATCACTTCATAGCAAATAGATGGGGAAACAATGGAAACAGTGACAGACTTTATTTTCTTGGGCTCCAAAATCACTCCAGATAGTGACTGCAGCCATGAAATTAAAAGATGCTTGCTCCTTGGAAAAAAAGCTATGACCAACCTAGACAGCATAATAAAAAGCAGAGACATTACTTTGCCAGCATAGGTCCACTGAGTCAAAGCTATGGTTTTTCCAGCAGTCATGTATGGATGTGAAAGCTGGACCATAAAGAAAGTTGAGTGCTGAAGAATTGATGCTTTTGGACCGTGGTGTTGGAGAAGACTCCTGAGAGTCCCTTGGACTGCAACAAGATCAAACCAGTCAATCCTAAAGGAAATCAGTCCTGGATATTCACTGGAAAGACTGATGCTGAAGCTGAAGCTTCAATACTTTGTCCACCTGATGCAAAGAACTGACTGATTGGAAAAGACCCTGATGCTGAGAAAGACTGAAGGCAGGAGGAGAAGGGGACGACAGAGGATGAGTTGGCTGGATGCCATCACTGACTCAATGGACATGAGTTTGAATAGCTGCAGGAAAGCCTGGCATGCTGCAGTCCATGGGGTCACAAAGAATCAGACATGACTGAGTGACTGAACTGAGGTGTGCTCAGTTGTTCAATCGTATCTGACTCTGGGTGCCACATGGACTCTAGCCCACCAGGCTCTTCCGTCCATGGAATTTTTCAGGCAAGAACACTGTAGTGCTTGCCACTTTCTACCCTAGGGACTTTCCAGACCCAAGGATTCAACCAGCATCTCTTGTGTCTCCTGCACTGGCATTCGGAGTCTTGACCACTAGCACTACCTGGGAAGCCCCATTAAATATGGTTACTGTTCAGATGCTCAGTCGTTTCCAACTCTTTGTGACTCCATGGATTGCAGCATGCCAGCCTCCCTTGTCCATCATCAACTCCCAGAGTTTGCTCAAACTCATGTCCATTGAGTTGATGATGCCATTCAACCATCTTGTCCTCTGTTGCCCCCTTCTCCTCCTGCCCTCAATCTTTCCCAGCATCAGGGTCTATTCCAGTGAGTCAGCTCTTCACATCTATCCATTAAACAAAGGCTTATCATGCAATCCACCAATTCTGAGTATATTTGCAAAAGAAGCAAAAGCAGGAACTGAAGAGCTATTTGTATACCCATGTACTAATAGCCAAAAACACAACAACCAAAACATGGAAGCAGTTCACTTGGGATCTCATCAGTGGATGATGGATAAACAAAATGTGGCACCTATATACTTGGAATATTACTCAGCCTCAGCCTAAAAAGGAAGGAAATTCTGACAAGTGCTACATCGAGGATGAACTGTAAAGATATTATGCTAAATGAAATGACCAGTATTTTATAGTTTTCTAAGTACTATAATATACATAATTCTCATAACTGCTTCTCTATTAAACAATTGATATCCTCATGACCTCCATTTTATAGACAGTAGGAAAGGTCCAGAGAAGCTAAATAAGTTGCTCAAGGTCACACATTAAGTAGTAGAGACAAAAATTAAAAACCCAGTTTCTCTAACTCAAATTTCCATGCTCAAGCTCTTTCAAAACATCATACTGAGTTTTCTGTTTACCTCCATAGTACCACTAAAGAAGGAGGCATTACAATATAAAAGATAGAGCCCTAGATTTGGAATTAGAAGAACTACGATTAATTCTCAGATTTGACACACAAGAATTGTGGGACATTTTGCAATTCAAGTATATTCAAGATTTAGTTTCCTCATTGGTTAAAAAGTATACTCTATTGGGTTTGACGACTGAAAAAGACAGCAATTTTTGAAAGAACAGTACCTAGTTTAACACTTACTAAATGAAAATAAATTTTATTTTTAATTTTTAATTTTTTTTATTTTACTTTACAATACTGTATTGGTTTTGCCATACATTGACATGAATCTGCCACGGGTGTACATGAGTTCCCAATCCTGAACCCCCCCTCCCACTTCCCTCCCCATATCATCTCTCTGGGTCATCCCAGTGCACCAGCCCCAAGCATCCTGTATCCTGCATCGAACCTAGACTGGCGATTAGTATTTTACATGATAGTATACATGTTTCAATGCCATTCTCCCAAATCATCCCACCCTCTCCCTCTCCCAGAGAGTCCAAAAGTCTGTTCTATATATCTGTGTCTCTTTTGCTGTCTCACATACAGGGTTATCACTACCATCTTTCTAAATTCCATATATATGTGTTAGTATACTATATTGGTGTTTTTCTTTCTGGCTTACTTCACTCTGTATAATCGGCTCCAGTTTCATCCACCTCATTAGAACTGATTCAAACGTATTCTTTTTAATGGCTGAGTAATACTCCATTGTGTATATGTACCACAGCCTTCTTATCCATTCCTCTGTCCATCTTATCCATGGACATCTAGGTTGCTTCCATGTCCTGGCTATTATAAACAGTGCTGCAATGAACATTGCAGCACATGTGTCTCTTTCAATTCTGGTTTCCTCGGTGTGTATGCCCAGCAGCGGGATTGCTGGGTCATAAGGCAGTTCAATTTCCAGTTTTTTAAGGAATCTCCACACTGTTCTCCATAGTGGCTGTACTAGTTTGCATTCCTACCAACAGTGTAAGAGGGTTCCCTTTTCTCCACACCCTCTCCAGCATTTATTGCTTGTAGACTTTTGGATCACAGCCATTCTGACTGGTGTGAAATGGTACCTCGTTGTGGTCTTGATTTGCATTTCTCTGATAATGAGTGATATTGAGCATCTTTTCATGTGTTTGTTAGCCATCTGTATGTCTTCTTTGGAGAAATGTCTAGTTCTTTGGCCCATTTTTTGATTGGGTCGTTTATTTTTCTGGAATTGAGCTGCAGGAGTTGCTTGTATATTTTTGAGATTAGTTGTTTGTCAATTGCTTCATTTGCTATTATTTTCTCCCATTCTGAAGGCTGTCTTTTCACCTTGCTTATAGTTTCCTTTGTTGTGCAGAAACTTTTAAGTTTAATTAGGTTCCATTTGTTTATATTTGTTTTTATTTCCAGTATTCTGGGAGGTGGATCATAGAGGATCCTGCTGTGATTTATGTTGGAGAGTGTTTTGCCTATGTTCTCCTCTAGGAGTTTTATAGTTTCTGGTCTTACGTTTAGATCTTTAATCCTGTATGTCTTCTTTGGAGAAATGTCTATTTAGTTCTTTGGCCCATTTTTTGATTGGGTCGTTTATTTTTCTGGAATTGAATTGCCAGTGTAGGTTCGATACAGGATACAGGATGCTTGGGGCTGGTGCACTGGGATGACCCAGAGAGATGATATGGGGAGAGAGGTAGGAGGGAGGTTCAGGATTGGGAACTCATGTACACCCGTGGTGGATTCATGTCAATGTATGGCAAAACAAATACAGTATTGTAAGGTAAAATAAAAATTAATTAATTAATTTAAAAATAAAAGAAAAAAGACAGTTACATGAACAATTATATGTCAGCCCATAAACTGTGCTGCCATTAATATCCATTAGTAGCTTTTCATTTCAACCAAAATCTTTAAATTTAGAGCCTAGTGGTTAATGTTCACCTGTTAGTTTATTACTTAATGGTTGAGGGAACAAAAGAAGTGATAATCCATTTTTTTAAAGATTAGATTTGATTGCCTTACATAATCTTTTCTGTTATCTTCTTTATTTCCAGATGAACTTTGAAAGTCATATGCTGAAAGAGGACGAGATTGGGTCCCCAGGTCCCTGAGACTAGAAGCACCCACATGTGGAAGTTAGATGAGTAAGAAATAAACCTGTGTTATACCACTAAGCATTGGTGGTTAATCTGTTACATGGTCAGTGCTACCTAAACTAATGCCACCCTGGAGGGTACTTGCCATCTCACACCCATTCTCCAAGGAATTATCCTTTTTAAAATGTGTTTTTAACTTAAAGGCACGGTTTTCTACAGCTCTAATTCAGGTATGTCAGAGGAAAGCAGAAAAATTTGCCTTATGTTCATGAAAGGTATTTCCATATAACCCACTCATGAGTTTTTACAACTGAAAATAAGCCATATTTATGTAATGGAATTCTATTTTTTTTCCATTAAACAAAATAAAGGTGCAGATTATTAAATGGTAAAAAAAAAAAAAATACCAATACAATAGAGGAGAGGATCCAGAATCAAGTCTGAACTCAACTTAACAAACAAAGGGCAGAAGTGTTTTTAAGAGCAAGATGAACGAGTGGAAGAGTGTTGGGGGACTTTAGAAGCAGGTTGATCAATGGGATGTGTCAAGCACATTGAGCTATTCCTGAGTTTGTCAAGTTTTCTCTATGATTAGGCCATGTATTTGTCAATTGGTGCCATAGAACTTAGGTTCCTCCCTCCCACAGAGATTGGGCATGGGGGTACCATATTCCTTGATGATTACAACTCAAAGGGTTGTTCCAGGGTCCTTGAGAAACAGAGTCTTGGGATGTAAAATTGGCAAGGGGCTTTTATGAAGCTTTATATTTCAAGGGGCAGGAAAAAATGGACAACTACAAGTGTTCTAAAGTAATTTCTCTAAGAAAAGGGAGATCAGTGCCTAGAGTCAGAAGCAAGTCTTTGTGAAGTTCAGTCAAACTCAGGGGAACCTTAAGGTCATCTTGGTTACTTTTTTTTTTTTTTTTGTCCACATCACATGGCTTGTAGGATTAGTTCCTTGACTAGGAATTGAAGTTGGGCCCTCAGTAGTAAAAGTACAGAATCCTAACCACTGAACCACCAGGGAACTTCTGGTGATTTATTTTTAAGTTCCACTTTTTTAATCACTGAAAATATGACATATCTCCTGATTCTCTTTCTTCCCCATCCCTAATTTTTTTACTTCAAAGTCTATGGAAATTCTGATTCTTGTCCATGCACCCATCACCAGAATACTGAACTATAAGTATTGGTTTATCTATTTAATATATTTGAAGCAGGGACAATATCTTACTCCATCAATTAGTACAGTAATGATCACATGGTTGGAAATAAATATTTGCTAAACTAAACTCTTACCAAAACTCATGCAGCCTATTCCAACTTTTTTCACTGACTGACCTTTCCATCAAAGTGGCTAATTGCATCAATAATGCATTTACTTTTCCCTCAGCTACTCACCACATATGACTTGTTTTTTTGTTTTGTTTGTTTTGTTAATCTGAATAGTTTCCTTGTGTCCTTAGATTGAGTGACCAAATTCTAATAAGACACTCTACCACTCAATTTGGGCCCAGTTCAAAGATTGGATGATTTTTTGCCAAATTTGCAGATTTGGCAGTAAATTCTCCACTTTTTCTGTTAGTGATGCTCATGAATGGTAACACTATAAAGAACCTTCCTTCATGGGTACTGTGGTGGTTACTTTTAGAAAATGGATTTAAGTATCCACATTGTTCCCAGTTGCCCTTTAAAACACTGCCCCTCACATGGTCCCATGAGTGACCCTATGTAGGGCAAGACTTTGCCTTCACCCAGTAAAGGGAAGCACTGAAGACATGGTTCACATTGATCTCAAATTCCCTCTTCAAGATTCTCCAGTAAGAAGAAACATCATTTCTTTGGTCTGAATTACCCAGAACTAGTGTCTATTTTGATGAAACCCACCAGAGAGTTTCTCATTAGCTCTGAGCAGTAACCCCATTGAGTCACCCAGATACCTAAAGATGCCATGCCAACATGATTTTTCTTACTGTGTTGTCCGCCAGACACAGCCTATTACCTTGGATTTCAATAGGCTCACACACAAAAAATATAAAGTATTATATAGTTGTTGTTTTTACATAAGGCAAGGACATTTTATACCCCCTGACACTTAATTTAGGTAATTGTTGACCAGCAGTTCCTGTTGGACACAAGAGTAGTATTCTGTACACAGCACCAGCAGGCTAACATATAGTTCCTACTCACATGAAAGAATTGACATGTTTCTAAATATTATCAGTTGTCAAGTCTGAGAAAGCCAATGTTCAGACCACCAGATGACAAGGAAATAACATCACATACAAGTTTGATAATAAAGTACATCCAAATTAATTTTTCTCTAGCTAGAATATAAGGATTTTTTTCCAAGTACAGACAGAATGAGATCTTTCAAAATAAACCATATTTCTTAAAATATGGGTCACTGTTTTCAAATATCTCTTCCTTACATCTTTCCACTCTCCCACTGCCTCGTTTCTCTCAATTAGAGTGCATTTTTTAATACAATTATCTGATTGTTCACATGGAGACTGATGCAAGATATACACTAGATTGAAAAACAGTTGTATGAGAAATATATCTGCAAAGATGGACTCTCCAGGGAAGAATATGTAAGATGTTTTTTCAGCACTTTTAATTCTGAGACTCTGATTGGTGTCATGTTTGTTAGAGGCTGTCATTTATATTTGTTTTTAAAATATATCCTCCTAAATAACTTTAGTACTAAGGAAGAAAGGAGACACATTTAGATGCTAAAAATGTCCTCTGTTTTTTTAGGCAGATAGCATCTTATTTGATGTGACATTGGGCTCTGATGCCAATAAAGCATTGGCACTAATACATTCTACTAAGTCTGGTTCACGGTTTCTCATAGCTCTGAGAATTCTTCATGTTTAAAATTTTTGTTCATACACCAAGAGATTTGGAATAATGTCACTAATAAATTGTATCTCTAGTTCTCTCAGGAAAAAAGGTCATGCCTCTACAAGGCCAGTAAATCAATTGACTGAATTAACCTTGCATTAAATTCAGCTCAGTTAAGAAACCTCAAACTACCATTATTAACCATTTCTGATTCCATGTTTCTATTGTAAAGGAGAAAAGAATAATCTAACAAAGATATTCATCACACTCCAGTCTTTCTCAAGGAGAAAGTTCATTGCATGCACGTGGCAATCATTAAATAAAGGATATAAAATTGTATACATTTAGTATCAATCATAAAATAATTGTCTTCAATAAAAAAATATCTACCCTGTAAACAAAGTCCTTCAGTCAGTTAGTTCAGTTGCTCAGTCGTGTCCAACTCAGCAGTGGCCACAGGACTGGAAAAGGTCAGTTTTCATTCCAATTCCAAAGAAAGGCAATGCCAAAGAATGCTCAAACTACCGCACAATTGTACTCATCTCACATGCTAGTAAAGTAATGCTCAAAATTCTCCAAGCCAGACTTCAGCAATACGTGAACCGTGAACTCCCTGATGTTCAAGCTGGTTTTAGAAAAGGCAGAGGAACCACAGATCAAATTGCCAACATCCGCGGATCATGGAAAAAGCAAGAGAGTTCCAGAAAAACATCTATTTCTGCTTTATTGACTATGCCAAAGCCTTTGACTGTGTGGATCACAATCAACTGTGGCAAATTCTGAAAGAGATGGGAATACCAGACCACCTGACCTGCCTCTTGAGAAATCTGTATGCAGGTCAGGAAGCAACAGTTAGAACTGGACATGGAACAACAGACTGATTCCAAATAGGAAAAGGAGTACGTCAAGGCTGTATATTGTCACCCTGCTTATTTAACTTCTATGCAGAGTATATCATGAGAAACGCTGGACTGGAAGAAACACAAGCTGGAATCAAGATGGCTGGGAGAAATATCAATAACCTAAGATATGCAGATGACACCACCCTATGGCAGAAAGTGAAGAGGAGCTAAAAAGCCTCTTGTTGAAAGTTACATCATGAGAAACGCTGGACTGGAAGAAACACAAGCTGGAATCAAGATTGCTGGGAGAAATATCAATAACCTCAGATATGCAGATGACACCACCCTTATGGCAGAAAGTGAAGAGGAGCTAAAAAACCTCTTGTTGAAAGTGAAAAAGGAGAGTGAAAAAGTTGGCTTGAAGCTCAACATTCAGAAAACGAAGATCATGGCATCTGGTCCCATCACCTCATGGAAAATAGATGGGGAAACAGTAGAAACAGTGTCAGACTTCATTTTTTTGGGCTCCAAAATCACTGCAGATGGTGACTGCAGCCATGAAATTAAAAGGCGCTTACTCCTTGGAAGAAAAGTTATGACCAACCTAGATAGTATATTCAAAAGCATAGACATTACTTTGCCGACTAAGGTCCGTCTAGTCAAGGCTATGGTTTTTCCTGTGGTCATGTATGGATGTGAGAGTTGGACTGTGAAGAAGGCTGAGCGCCGAGGAATTGATGCTTTTGAACTGTGGTGCTGGAGAAGACTCTTGAGAGTCCCTTGGACTGCAAGGAGATCCAACCAGTCCATGCTGAAGGAGATCAACCCTGGGATTTCTTTGGAAGGAATGATGCTAAAGCTGAAGCTCCAGTACTTTGGCCACCTCATGCGAAGAGTTGACTCATTGGAAAAGACCCTGATGCTGGGAGGGATTGGGGGCAGGAGGAGAAGGGGACGACCAAGGATGAGATGGCTGGATGGCATCACGGACTCAATGGACATGAGTCTGAGTGAACTCTGGGAGTTGGTGATGGACAGGGAGGCCTGGCGTGCTGCGATTCATGGGGTCGCAAAGAGTCGGACACAACTGAGTGACTGAACTGAACTGAACTGAACTGAGGGATTAACCTGAAGGGCATTTGCTACAACATATGTCCCTATGGATCCCATGCAATGATCTCTCCATGTTAACTGTGAAGCCTGAGGGACAGCTGAGTCTGGGTTCCCGGCTCCCTCAGTGATGACGGCTGGAGAGGGACTAGGGACCTGACGGTGTTGTCAGCTGAAATCTGCCTTCTTATCAGGGCCGGGGCATTGGTGGGAGGACCTAGACTGGATGCTGGAAGAAGGCTCTGGGCAGGGTAACCAGCCTATACAGGACTCTCTCCTCTTAGATAGGGCCTGGACCTCAGAGAGTGAAAGTTGAGCCTTGGCAATTTGCCTTTTCTTGTCTGAACAGAAAATAACATTTGTATTGTGGAGGTTTTGACAAACATCATGAGCTAACAGTGACCTGACCTTAAGAACAAAGGATCTGACAACAAGAAGTTTGCGAAAACTAACCACTCCCCTCCCACATCTTTCCTGTCCAAGGGCTTTGCTGAGAGATTTCGGGGACTTCGGAATTTTAAGGAATGAGCTATTTCTCATCTCCTTGCATGGCCCAGCAATAAACCTTTCTGGGCCCCCAAACTCTGATATTTTGCTATTGTGTGGCTCACAGTATGTCAGGCTCTCGGACTTGCATTCTGTAACACATGCAGCCCAAAGTATCCTTCTGGACCCTGGCGTCCCCCGAGGGCAAAGCTAGATGCCATGTGGAGCCCTATACCACGGCCACAGATACAGAGCTCCACACCAAGGTCATCTCCCAAACTGACTGTGCCCCATAGCAACCGTTGCCATGAGCCTGGTGCTCTAAACCGGCCAGCTCCCTGACCCCATAGTAGGTTTAAAAAACCCTCACCCTAATGAATCACCTAATGCCCTTCCAGCAGGAATTTCCTATGTGTTGAGGCTATAAAAATTGGCCACTGGCCCACAAAGAGCATCAAGCATGCCAGCTGATCAAGTGATCAGCTGCCCCTGGTCCATCAGGAAGTCTGCCCGCTGTCTGAGCAGCGCTCCTCACTCCCTCTACCCTTTGTTCCCAATACTTTCTCTCTTCTCAGTTCAGTTCAGTTAGTCGCTCAGTCGTGTCCGACTCTTTGCTACCCCATGAATCGCAGCACGCCAGGCCTCCCTGTCCATCACCAACAAATACCCTGTATCTGGAAATTCTTTCCAACTCTCACACAACCACATTTTTGTGGCCCACATAGGGACTCTCAGAGGCTTTAGCAGCAGCCCCTGCTTCATCCCACCAGAGGGCAGTAGCGCCCTCCCTACATGTGACAGCCAGCAATGTCTCCAGACATCCTGGAACATCTGCTGGGTGCGTGGGGGTTGGGGGTGGTGGTGACACAGTTCCCTGGGTGAGGTCACACCACTGGATCTTAGCTCTGGAAAAAACCCCAGGAGCGAGGTCAGGACTGTGGGCAGGGAGGTTGGCCGGCAGGGAGGGTCATGGCCCAGAGGCGCTGACCATGAGCCTCGCCCCACAGGGCCTTTGCCAAGCAGCGGCAGCAGCAGCTGGCGGCCATGAAGGTCTGCAGAGGAGCTGCGCCGCCTACTTCAAGCTGCGCAACCCGTGGCGGCGGCTCTTCAGCAAGGTGGGTCTGGAGGGGCTCCGCGTGGCACAGGGACGAGCGGGCCTCACGCTGGCCTCCTGTGGGGCTCAGGCCTCGGGGCTGGCACTGTGCCCTTGTGTCCCCGGGCCCAGAACTTGAGCCGGGGATGGTCCTGCCCTGAGGATCTCGAGGGGTATGAGCTGGGGCATGTGTCCAGCATGGATGGCCGAGGTGTTGTCGACCCACGTCCCCACATCAGCTCCACGTAGAGAGAGCACTGCCTACTCAGGAAATCTGGCTCAGGATCTGCGTCTGACCAGGTCCTCCCTAGGCTTTACAAACATCCCTTTATTATTAAAGTGTGTCAGGCTGCTTTGTTCATGAAAAATAATCTGTGTTAGTTGCAAATTTTTTTAATTTTTCGATTTTTAATTTAAAAAAAAAAGCTATCTTTTCTTCTCTTCCTGTAAAAATGGTAAAATTCCTAGTCTTTATCACTGTCCTTCTGTGTCTGCACCCTTTGGTAGCTCAGCTGGTAGAGCAGAGGACTGTAGAGGTGGTTAGCTGCTGTCATCCTTAGGTAGCTGGTTGGATTCTGGCTCAAAAGAAGTGGTTCAAGTTTTGGCCTTCGTTGGTGGCTCAGCTGGTAAAGAATCTGCCTGCAATGAGGGAGACCTGGGTTCTATCCCGGGGTTGGGAAGATCCCCTGGAGAGGGGAACGGCTACCCACTCCAGTATTCTGGCCTGGAGAAGTCCATGGACTGTATAGTCCATGGGGTCACAAAGAGTCAGACAGGACTGAATGACCTTCACTTTCACTTCCACATCTAGAAGAGAGTAGCTTGTCCTACCAGGTCTACACTGGTGGCTCAATTTCCCTGTATTCCTCACTGTTTTGTATATGCTGGGTTTAGACTTATTTATGGCAAAGAAGGGATGCTTTGCACTTGGGCAGCAGGCCTGCACACAGGCCCCCGAGTCACTGTTTGGCCAGCCTAGCTCTCAGGAGAGCTGCAAGCTCCTAGACCAAATGCTTGCCAGGGTGACCTGTCCAGCTGCTGACCTGTCCAGCCACTGAGCAGGTACACTTTCGGGCCCTGGGAAGGGAGTGGCAGGAGGTGATGAGAAAGGTGGGGGCCAGCACTGGAGCTGGGGTGCTGCTTCCTGTCAGCGGGGGCCCACTCCCAAGGAAGTTCTGGGGGGCCTCCCCCCCCTCGCCCAACTGGTTGGACAGGACTGGGCTGTGGCTGCACACATCCACCCTGCCCCCGTCTCTTCGTGGACTTCCCCTACTCTCTGCTGTCTCTGTGTGTCTTACAAGGATGCTAGTTGATTTAGGGCCTACTCAGATAAGCCGTAATGCTCTCATTACAAGATGTTTCACTTAAAGGATTTTCAGAGACCGTTTTCCACATAAGGTCCCATACACAGTTGCAGAGATTAGGGCGTGGATGTACTTTTTGGGGAACTATCATTTAACTCACTCCAGGACCCACAAATATCAGTTCCCCCCCTTAAGGTCCTCTGGACTGATGTTCACCGTGTGCAGGAGAAGTGCTGGAGGTGCCCATGTCTGCCCACCAAGGGGGAGGGAGCAGTCCCCAGGGCTGCACCCAGGGCCCACTGATCCCAGAGTCTCTCGTGGAAGGGAGAGGTCCTTGCTCCCTTTCCAGCTGGCTATGTGTGTCCATGGAGCCTAAATGCTAATGCCCCTCCTTGTCCAGCCTCTCTTATTCCCCCTGCTCATCCCTCCCCTCTGCTGGCCCTGAAGTGGACCTTCCACCCTGGTGCCAGCAAGTGCTCACCTCTTCACTTGCCTCCACTGAGCTGTCGACTTTCCTGCTGTCTCTGATTTCTGGCATTAGTGATCCTCATCCCTAATTTTATACAGTTGCTTATTTTTCCAAATAATTCTGAAGTTTCCTCCCAGACTATGACTGTGAATACAAAACTAGAAATGTCTATGTTAATTTTCTGGCTGTGGTCCCCTGGGGTGATGGTGAGATGCTCAGAGGGGCACCATGAGGGATAAATAAATACAAGAGCAAGTGAGATCACATCCGATGCTGTGTCCCAGCATCTCCCCTCCATATGCCAGCAACAGGCATTTAGAGACAGACGACGTGGTGGCCAGGCCAATGAACTTTGTTCTCTGATTGTTGGGCAAATAAAAAGGTTTTAGCTTCCTATTAAGGTTTTATAAAACACTACAGTGAGATCAATATAGAGAGATCAACAGAAAAGATGACACTGATTCTGTTTTTTTTTTAATTTTTCAACAGTGACCAGGTAATATCTTTTAGTTTTTTTCCTGCAAAAATGTCATACTTTTTTCTGAATTAGCAGCTGTAGTAGAGACCAATAGAAAGGAAAGTGAAGCTACTCAGTCGTGTCCGACTCTTTGTTACCCCATGGACTGTAGCCTTGTGGGATTCTCCAGGCAAGAATACTGGAGTGGGTTGCCATTTCCTTCTTCAGGGGATCTTCCTGACCCAGTGATCAAACCCAGGTCTCCTGCATTGCATCAAATTCTATACTGTCTGAGCCACCAGGGAAGCCCTGAAGAGACCAAATAATCGTTCCCAAATTTTTATCCTTCACTCCTTTAAAAAAAAAAACTAAAAATTAAAAAAGTTTCTAATTATAGAAAAAATACGCAACATAAAATTAACCACTTAGCCATTTTAATGTCCTTACTTTTTATACAAAAGACACTGAGTTTCGGTGAGCCCTGCCTTCCTTGTAGCTCCATGTAAGCTCATTGCTAAATTTTGACTAATCAAAGGTGAGAGGAATGATGTGTGGATCTTCTAGGTCGTGCCTTTGAAGGAAAATTATGAGCTCTGTGTCCTTCTCTGCTCTATTTTGGGCTGAAAAGTCTGATGAAAACCAGCTTCCACATCGAATAAGACCCCTCACTGGAAATGATGGCTGAGCAATAACAGACTGGACTTCTGGTCGACTTACCTACCACCTACCTCCCAAATGCCTAAGAACTTGGACTTTCATGTCTGAAATGAATACATCTACATTGTTTGAGTCAATTGTTAATATCTTGTGAGCCCTTTGTTACAGCAGCTCAGCATCCACATCCTAACCAATACGAAACCATCCCTAGGCTTCATTCCTTCTCTAGGCTTTGAGTCTTCTCACCCTTACAGAAAGCTGCCTCTCTGTTCAGCCTCTGGAAATTGACCATTGCTTAGGTCACCTGTTGCTTTGACACTGACTTATCCCAGGATCCCATGTCTGAGCCCTCACCTCTCCAAGGGATCCCAACACCGTGGCCTGTGAATCAATGACCTCTTTAGGTTTCTAAGACTCAGTTCCCAGACTGGCCTAGCCCCGTTCTTATATTAGACAAGATTAAGGATCACCCCTCCAACTCGACACCCATCCCTCAGCCTTCCTGTTAACTTCTACACTTAACTGGTGAAGTAGACAGACAAGAATGAGAGGATGGCAACCACAGGACCAAGGCAAGGGGGTAAGAAGATTCGGGACTAACTTCTAATAGGTATGGGCATTGTTTTGAGGATGATGGAAGAGTTCTGGAATTATGTAGTAGTGATGTTTGTACACATAGTGAATATACTAAAAGCTACTTTTCAATGGTGACTTGTATGTTATATGACTGATATCTCAATTCTTTTAAATGCTACTTTTTAGAAAGCTGTGGAGATGGTAGGGAAAGAGTTTCAGAGAGTACATCCTGAAAAGGGACAAGAAAGGGGTAATGGAGAGTCAGGTGGAGAGAGGACAGGGCAGAGGGGGGGAAGCCATGATCAGCTGTTTCCTGCAGAAATCAAAGTGACAAGTGACAGGAGTCATGTGTGGAGCTGCAGGTTCCTGGAGGTGAAGCACATCTGGGGGCTCTGGAGGGGATCCCGGTATAGTGGAGAAGGAGGGCGAGGCCTCCAAAATCCATTCTTATGGCTCCAGGATTACTTATCCACAAAAAGCTGTGAACTACTGATACTCACAGCCCATTGGGTGCATCTCAAGAGCAGTTTGCTGAGTGAATTTAAAAAGACCAGTCTTGGGACTTGCCTGGGGGTCCAGTGGTTAGACTCTGCACTTCCTCTGCCAGAGCCACAGGTTTGATCCTGCATGCCACATGGCACAACTGAAAAATAAAAGTAAAAAATGCAAAGGCCAGTCTTAAAGGGTTACATGCTACATGATTCCACTTATAAAACATTCGCAGAATGCCAAAATTCTAGGAATGGAGAACAGATCAGTGGTTGCCCAGAGTTAGGGAAGGCCCAGAAAGAGGTGACCCCAAAGGATCAGCACAGGGAGTTCCTTCGTGGGGATAGAACACTCTGTATATCAATTGTCGTGATGGTTAAATGAATCTGCACATGTGATACAATGCGGTAGGACCATCTCAAAGACATAAAAGCGAGAGCATGCAAAAACTGGTAAAATTTGAGTGCAATCTGTATTCTAGTCAGTTGTATTTTGATAGTGACTGCAGTTACATAAAATATCACCACTGCAGGAAAATTGGGTGAAGCGTACACAGGACCTCTCTGTAGCAATTTTACAACTGTGTGATTTTGTCTGTGAGTCTATATTTATCATTGTTCTTTTAGTCTCTGACTCAAGAGTTGAGCTGTGGAGGTAAGGATCATTGGATAAGTGAAGGGGAGGTGAGGCCAGCTTTGTGACCTTGGGAAATGAAGGAATGAATCCTCTAAGTCTGCTTTCTTATCCACGCACAGGAATGATGAGAACGGCAGGCAACTCAGGGAGGCTTTGAAAGAGGAAAGGAGGTGATGCCAACACGGTGAGCCCAGAAAACAGCACTTCCTGCTGACTGAGCACCTACTGTTCGCCACGCCCAGTCCCTGCCTTGTCTCACTCATCCTCTCAGGAACTCTACAGGCTGCTCACTCTTTCTATGAGGAAGGAAACCAAGTCACAGCAAAACCTGGGGTAGCCTAAAAGGGCTGCGTGAGGGCAAATTCTCCCCCCACTCACAGAAGATGCAGAGTCATGGACGCAGCCCAACGGGGCCCAGAGGCTCTGTGATGAAAGATTTCAGGGAGCTATCCCCCTGAGGCAGGGCTGTTCCAGGAGCGAGTAACGCTTGGTGCCAGTTGCAGTGGGTCCCCATGGGCTCGGACGGACCCAGCCCCCAGTGCCCACTAGGGCCTCTGGCAGCTGGGCTCACTTCTTAGGCCAAGTGGTATTTGACATTGTGACTCATCTCAAGCTAACAGGGAGCAATTGTGGAAGAAAACTACATTTTTAGACTATTCAAGGATTTAAAGATTTCTCTTCCTCTAAGGAAATGGCATAGTCCAGAAAACAGACCAAAACGAGAGGCAGGGAGACTCGCCCAGTTTCTCCCACTTGAGGGGCAAGTCTGAACCTTCCTTTTCCCTTGTGACTCAGCAATAATAAATGTTGTCAGCAGAGGGCTGTGGTGGCTTACACAACAATGTGTGTGAAAGTACTTTGCAGATTGTAAAGGGTTCAGGTGCTGCTATGTTTTTCCATAAAGGTTTGGCTTTTTAACAATTTATTTTAAATTTTTAAAATCATCAAAGTTACCATATTAGCCATTTTTACAATTTTTATTTATTCACTTATTTGATTTTTCACTTGGCTGGGTTCTCCTTGCTTTGATGTGCATGCTCAGTCTCCTCCGACTCTCTGCGATCCCATGGACTGTAGCCGACCAGGCTCCTCTGTCCATGGGATTTTCCAGGCAAAAATACTGGAGTGGGTTGCCATTCCTTGCTTGGGGCGGGCTTTCTCTAGTTGTGGCATGCGGGGTCTACTCTTTGTTATGCTGCTTGGGCTTCTCATTGCGATGTCTTCTCCTGTTGCAGAGCGCAGGCTCTAGACGCGTGTGACTCACGTGCTCTAGAGCACAGGCTCAGTAGTTGTGGCACCCGGGCTTAGTGGCTTCCCAGTATGTAGAATCTTCTTGGACCAGGGATTGAACCTGAATCCCCTGCATTAGCAGGAGGAGTCTTATCTGCTCCACCAGGGAAGTCCTAGTTTAGCCATTGCTAAGTGTAGATAGAGTTCAGCGGTGTTAAGGACACCCACACTGTCATGCAATTAGCATCACCCTCCAATCACAGAATGTTTTATTCAAAAGTGAAACTCTGTCCCCATTAAACAGTAACACCCCGCTCTCCCTCCCTTTCACCCCGACAGGTGCCTCTGCATCCTTGGTCTGTGAATCTGACTCCTCTCGGGACCTTATTTGAGTAGAGTCATACAGTGTTTGTCCATTTGTGACAAACTTTTTCTTCCCTCTTGACTGTGGTGAAAGGGCGTGCTGAACCCTCACCTTGATTTGAGTCTGCAGCCCCCTTGGTGGCTCTGCTGTGGGCTGGTGTTTATCAAGTCCAGGAATGTCCAGTGTCCACTCTGCATTCTCATCAGAGGACCTTTATGATAACCTTCCCATCACTTCAATGGATGTTTAATTGAGTTCTTCTCATTGTGGTCTTGCTTGGCTGTCAAATTAAAGTCATGCTAGTGAAAGAGAGAAGAGTTTATTGGGGGGAAAAAATGACAGATAGAGAACTTTAAACTAGGAGTGGTATTTGCAAATGGCAAGTCTCAAACTTGGTTGAAATCTTGGCTCCTCCCCTGAGCTGCTGGAAGAAATCCCCCGCCTCGCCCCTCCCCTCTTACTTGCAAAATCCGATCAGACTCCTGGCCTATGTTCCAGGGTGATTGTAAGACCAAACCGTCGTGTGTGGTCCTCATGGGTGACACCCGTCCCTCCTCTGTGCCACTTCTAAGGCTGGGGGAGGTGACCACGACAACACAGGGACATTTCCTGGGATGAAGCAGCCCAGATGGAAGGTCAGGCAGGCCTCCATGGTGAGGAGGAACCCAGCCCCACTGCCGTTCCTTCTGCTTGAGGCAAAGCAGAAAGGTCCACCAGCAGTCCAGCTGCATGACTCTCGGGCTCTAGGACCTTTTCTTCTCAGTTTCTTCATCTAAGAAATGGAGCCGACACTTCCTAGAGCTGAGAGTAAAACAGGCAAGGTGTGGGCGGTGCCTGCACAGAGCGTGGCACGCATGCAGCCCTCCACACACCTCGGCTCTTGCTGAATATCCAAGCATGAATCAAGACTGGCTTTCTGTTGTAGACTTTTTGAGTTGCCAGGTCACTAGCCTTCCTCCATTTGGAGAAAAGAGGCCTGTTGTCAAGTGCAAATAAGTCAGGGAACAAAGAGCAACGTGCTCTCAGCCCTTTGCATGAACTTGGCATCCATCCAGATGGCCTTGACCACCAAAGCTGGGCCTCCTCAGGCAAGTTGCCTGAGGGCACTAGCGCCTGAAGATACTAGTATTGTCGCTGTCAGCAGGGTTCAATCTAGAGGGACTTGATCAAAAAGGTGGGGTTGGGGTGTAGACAGAGTGGCTGAGGGGTAGACTTGGGCCCCTCTCCCAGGTACCCTGTGAGCAGAGCTGGGGACAGTGAACTCTACAGGGAAGGATTCTGGAGGGTTTCTCAGAGGAGGTGATAACAGATTTGGGCTTTCTAGGAAGTATGATTTTTCTAGGTGGTAGGAGTAAATGTCCCTGGCAGAAGGAACTGCATGAGCAAATGCCTAGAACCCACATAGGTGTGGTCCTCAGGAGCAGCAGTATGACCAGCATTCAGTGAGCGGCTGATATGTTCCGGGAGACTGTGCCAAGTGATTCTGGTGCAAAGGTGAAACAGGCAGGCAGGCTGGTGAGTGGGTGGAAAAGGTGGAAGGAGCCAGGAAGAAGTTCAAAGAGTGGGGCAGTGATTGACCAAGGGTTTCACAGTTGCTGGCAGGGGGCATCGTGAAGCCTGAGACAGGGTGGACCGTGCCCAGAAGGCCTTGGATGTCAGGACTGGGCTTGTTTTTCTAAGAGCATCAACAGGGAGAGTGAGAATAGCCCAGGGCGGGGCCTGGTGCCCAGGGTGTTTGTTTGACCTGAGCCGCTCAGAGATGAGAGTTTCACTTTCCCTTTCAGTTCTCCAGGTATATCTGGGCCCAGAGGTTGTGTGTGGTCAACAGAGTCAAAAAGCTGGTAGCTGCTTTGCATAGCTGAGAACAACTGGATCCTGTTTACATTCAGCCAGAGAAGATTTCTGGGTAAGCAGGCAGGGTAGGACCCCCGCCCCTCATCTCCCCATCCTCCGATGACGGTCTGATGATGGTCCCTAATTGACAGAAGAAGGGAAGATGGAAGCTCAGGGAGGTGAGATCATGGCCGATATGGTGGGTTAAGCAGGAGCAGAGCTTGGGTGTGGAGGCAGGTGAGTCTGAGGGATTCCTCCCACCCCTTGGGCCCGTAAACAGAGCAGAGGGAGGTGACACCTGCTCAGGTGGGCTCAGCTCAGGATGTGGACTCTGAGACATGAGCAGCGACCCCAGAGGGAAGGTGAGTGTTGGGAAATTTGGAGGAAGCAGAGGGGGTGAAGGAGGGCAGGGAGGTCAGAACCCTTCCTCCTTGTGGCCTGGCCACCTCGAGGCTTCCCCCAGGGGGCTGTGCTGAGGCCAGTGGAGCATAGGATTTCTTTTGAGATATAAGGAATCCAGGTTTCATCACCTACCCTCTGACCCCTGCTTCCTAACTGCCTGCTCAGAGCCAGGCCCTGGGGGGAAACTGAGGCCTGGAGAAGGACAGGAGAGCAAACGGGGAGACGCAGGGCACTGTCTTCCTGTGCTCAATGGGCCTCGGCTCAGGATGTAGGTGATGGGTGGCCCTGTGGAGGGAAGATGGCCCAGCAGAGAAAGTGAGATGCCCACGTTAAGATCCTGGCTCTGCCATCTTAAGATAAAAACCCAGACCGTAGACAGGTCAGTATAACAGGACGGGCATGAGCTTAGATCCTTGTGTTTTACCGGCAGAAACAATCCTGGAAACTTTTGGTTTATTAAAGCCACAGTATTCCTCTCACATACTCATGTCAGAAGCACTGGTCTTGGCCTCCTCTCTGCCCACCGAGAGCTGTGTGACCCTGGGCAAGTCAGCTCCTCGGGAATCGTTTGCTCAGATCTCTTATTCAACTTTTAAAAACTGGTTTCAGTCTTTTCATGTGGATTTTAGGCTGTGTGTTGGGGATGCTCACCTTTGTGTACTGTAAATACTGCAAAAAATGTCTGATGCTCTCCCGTTGTATTCTGACCTGCTTTATGGTGTCCATGGCAATGTTCAATTTTAAGAGGTCATATAAATCAGACTTTTCTTTATGGCTCTGGGATTTGTGTCTTGATGAGAAAGGTTCCCTCAAATCAACATTATTTCTAACAGTTTTTTCCAGTACCTTTGTAGATTTTTTCTTTCTGGTTTCCATTTAGATCCCTCTTGGAGTCACTGATTGATTAGAATCTTTTTGTTTCTTCCTCTTCCTCTTTCCCCTCCTCCTTCCTCCTTCCCTCCTTGGTATTTCCTTCTTTGTCTTCTTCTCATTCAAAAGAACATATTTAATGGGCACATTTCACAGTCACAAATGAACGCACCCTTTTATGTGCCTTCGAAAGAGCATTCATTGCAGTCAGGATATGACTCCTCCCTCTTCCCCTCACAGTTTTATACAGCAGTTAGGGAAAAGAGAGCAAGAGGCTGGAGAGAGCTGGGCTGCACACCCAGACCTGGCCCAGACACCCTGTGGGAGGAGAGACTTTGGAATATCCGGCTCAAGGCTCAGACCAGCATCAGATTTTGGATAAGACCCATATTGCCCCCTATTCTCTGTTTCTCTTTCTCCTCCTGTAAAAATATCATGTCTGGAGTAAGGAGGCATGAGGAAATACAGATGTCTCCTGCTACCTGAAAGCACAGCGTTCCTACAAAAGCTTCCCTAAACCGAGATGGAGTAGGGAATAGGCCACATAGGTCTCACCACACAGGGTGATCTTTTGGAAAACAAGGGATGCCCATATATGGAAACACTCAGAAAACTGATAGTGCTATCTGTCAGAAAGGGCCTTTCATCAAGACAGAAAGCAAAACAAATAGAATTACTGCCCCGCAGGTAAAACAAGAGCTGTGCTGTGTCTTTGAGAAGCTGGTTGTTTCACGTCACTGTAACAGGTCCCACACCTTGTATTTCAGCCAGGCTGTGCCCAGGCGGGTGGAGGGAGCCCCAGAGGCCCTGGAGCAGGAGGAGCAGCAGAGAAGAGACAGGGCACCTGCCTGGTGCTGGGAGCTAAAGAAACTCCACACAAGTAGACCCACAGCAGGAAAGTGCAAGATTCCAGGGGGCCCTAGAGAGGAACTGGGGGAGACAGCAGGGGGAGGAGGATTTGGAGCTGGGCCTCCAAGGTCAGGTAACATTTCACCTGGTGAGGCAGGTGGGAAAATGTCTCACCACCTGCAGGGGGAGGGGCAGCCTGAGAAAAGACCTGGAAGCTGGGGGGAAATCAGAGTCCAGGGAGCTGGGAGTGCTCAAGGCCCCTGGATCACGGTCTGAGAAGGCAGGAAGGTGAGGAAGACAGGAGTAGGAGCATCAGGAGGGCCTGGGTGTTGGGCTAAGGACTTTGAACTTGATCTTGCCATAACTGCTCCTTTCCCTGCCTAAGGATGATGACCTGAAGTCACATGGAGGGAGATGTTTGGTAGAATCTCTGTCTGAGGACTTCCCTGGTGGCTCAGACGGTAAAGTGTCTGTCTACAATGCGGGAGACCTGGATTCAATCCCTGAGTCAGGAAGATTCCCTGGAGAAGGAAATGGCAATCCACTCCAGTACTATTGCCTGGAAAATCCCATGGACAGAGGAGACTGGTAGGCTACAGTCCATGGGGTCACAAAGAGTCGGATATGATTGAGCGACTTCACTTTCACTTTCTGTCTGCGCACGAGAAGAGAAGGGCTCTGTGTCCAGCCATGCAGTTGGGCAGGAACAGTCTTCTCAGCAGCCCTCCCTTTTCTCAGAAACAGCCTTTTGAGAAAGGGACCAGTCAGAGGCTAACAGAGGAGAACGCTCCGGATAGGAATCCAGCAGAGGGAGCACCGTCAGCATCCACAGGCAGCTGAGGCCCCAGACAAGGGGCAGGACCAGGCCAAGAATGGGGGGGAAGGGCGGGAGGATGAGGTGGAGGGCCCACATGCATTTGCAAGTGTTTGGCATCATCCAGGATCAGCCCTTTCTGCCCGCACCCTCCTCCTCTCTCTGCCTTGGCTCTTGGTCCTTGTGTTTCACAGTTTCAGTTGGCTGCCCTGGCTCCCAGGGTCCTGCAGCTTCGAGGCAGAGAAGGAGACGAGGCCAGCCAGCTCTCCTCTCCTTCCTTCCCTTACAGCAGGAGCCCCCTGGCCCCTCAGCTGTCTTCCCCTGTGTGTCCTTCAGCAGGACAGAGTCATAAAGACACCCTTCACCATAGAGCAGCCCAGAAAACACATCCCTGACGTCCAGGCCCTGAGATGCGAGGCAGAAGCGTCCAGGGTGAAGGCAAGTGGCATTGGGGGAGCTAGAATTTCAGGAGAGCAGGTGGCGTGAGGAGCATTCAAGGCCAAAGGAACATTGTGTGTTAAGATCTAGGCTGAGAACAAAGAACAGCAGCTGGAAATGGAGCAGTCAGGGAATAAGCAGAGCAGGGGTGGCTTGGACAGAGAAAGGAAGCTGCTTGGAGGTGGGCCTGCCTGTGTGAATTCTCTCCCATCCACACAGTCAGTGCCTCCAGCCTCCACCACCAGGCACACTCCCTAGTGAACAAGCTGATGGTTACTCTTCCTGAAGGGTAACCCTGGCTATTGCAGAGAGAAAGTGTTAGAAACAAAGATGCTAGGATAGGGACTCAGGTACGGGGATTTGGGGGAGGTGCTAAGGAAATAGGGCTGCTCTAGATTGGATGCTGCAGAGTAGGGAACTGGCAAGAATACTGGTTCGGGTTGCCATTTTCTTCCCCAGGGGTTCTTCTCAACCCAGGGACTGAACCCACGTCTCTTGAGTCTTGCGACTCCTGCATTACCACTGAAAGTGAAAGTCTCTCAGTCATGTCCAATTCTTTGTGACCCCATGGACTGTAGCCTGCCAAGCTCCTCGGTCCATGGGATTTTCCAGGCAAGGATACTGGAGTGGGTTGCCATTCCCTTCTCCAGAGGATCTTCATGCTTTTTAACCTTTATGTCTCCCTTTCTGGCCACGCTTTCTCTAAAGTCCTCTCATTTAAATATTATTATGAACTCATGGCCTTTCACAGACTCATCCCGGCCCAATGAAACATATTTATGGTAATCATTATCTTTTTATTTATTATCATCATTATATGTGGGTGCCCCTTTGATAGCAGAGATGCCGATCTGTGGAGCTCACCTCCCCTGCAAGGGGTCTTCCTTCCTTTGAGTGGACAGAAGGAAGCTCCTGGGTGCACATGTGGGTGGGCAAGATGCTGCTGGACAATGCGTCTGTTTAAGGTCACAGTTCACACTGATTACTCTGGTTTAACCCTGTTATCATTCCTGCTTTTCTGGAGAAGTTGGTTTCATCAACACAAACATGTCTCCTACACTGACAGTTGTCACAGCAGGAGTCAGGCTTATTTCTTGTTGGCACTTAATTCAACCACCTTCAATCATCTTTAAGGTGGTGGTAGTAGAAACCACCCCATTTTGTGGGTGCTATAAAGTGACTGCTGCTGTCTTAGAGTTAAAACAATCCAAAGTCTTAAGTGCATATGGTTAAAATAGATCAATTTGTACAGAGGGTTCTGCTCATTCCTTCCCAAGGAAAAGCTATTTCTTTAGATAGTTCATCAATGTCTTTAAATGATATTTCTACATTGGGAAGCGGAATAGTGTGAAAATATGTGCTCAGGAGACAGGAACCTGGACTTGGATTCTGGCTCCAGCACAAGCTGTGTGCTTTGAGTAAACTGCTTCACCTCTCTGAGCTTCTGCTTCCTTTTTTACAGACAGGGTCATTATGAGAACTAAAAGTGAATGAATGCTTACCAAGCACTTGGAATATTGCCTGATGCAAAGAGAGAATTCATGGACCACGATAGCTAATACATATTCAGTTCAGTTCAGTCGCTCGTGTCCGACTCTTTGCGACCCGATGAATCGCAGCACGCCAGGCCTCCCTGTCCATCACCATCTCCCAGAGTTCACTCAAAGTCACATCTATCAAGTCGGTGATGCCATCCAGCCATCTCATCCTCTGATATCCCCTTTTATTCCTCCCCCAAATCCCTCCCAGCATCAAAGTCTTTTCCAATGAGTCAACTCTTCGCATGAGGTGCCCAGAGTACTGGAGTTTCAGTTTTAGCATCATTCCTTCCAAAGAAATCCCAGGGCTGATCTCCTTAGAATGGACTGGTTGGATCTCCTTGCAGTCCAAGGGACTCTCAAGAGTCTTCTCCAACACCACAGTTCAAAAGCATCAATTCTTTGGTTCTTAGTCTTCTTCACAGTCCAACTCTCACATCCATACATGACCACTGGAAAAACCATAGCCTTGACTAGACAGACCTTTGTTGG
Organism: Aepyceros melampus; assembly: GCA_006408695.1. Lineage (NCBI taxonomy): Eukaryota > Metazoa > Chordata > Mammalia > Artiodactyla > Bovidae > Aepyceros > Aepyceros melampus. The sequence continues at coordinate 101,334 of SJXQ01012951.1, read as the reverse complement.
CAAAGTAATGTCTCTGCTTTTCAATATACTATCTAGGTTAGTCATAACTTTTCTTCCAAGGAGTAAGTGTCTTTTAATTTCATTTCTGCAGTGATTTTGGAGCCTCAAAAGATTAAGTCTGACACTGTTTCCACTGTTTCCCCATCTATTTCCCATGAAGTGATGGGACCAGATGCCATGATCTTCATGTTTTGAATGTTGAGCTTTAAGCCAACTTTTTCACTCTCCTCTTTCACTTTCATCAAGAGGTTGTTTAGTTCCTCCTCACTTTCTGCCATAAGGGTGGTGTCATCTGCATATCTGAGGTTATTGCTATTTCTCCGTGCAATCTTGATTCCAGCTTGTGCTTCTCCCAGTCCAGTGTTTCTCATGATGTACTCTGCATAGAAGTTAAATAAGCAGAGTGACAGTATACAGCCTTGACGTACTCCTTTTCCTATTTGGAACCAGTCTGTTGTTCCATGTCCAGTTCTGACTGTTGCTTCCTGACCTGCATACAGATTTCTCAAGAGACAGGTCAGGTGGTCTGGTATTCCCATCTCTTTCAGAATTTTCCACAGTTTCTTGTGATCCACACAAAGGCTTTGGCATAGTCAATAAAGCAGAAATAAATGTTTTTCTGGAACTCTCTTGCTTTTTCGATGATCCAGCAGATGTTGGCAGTTTGATCTCTGGTTCCTCTGCCTTTTGTAAAACAGCTTAAACATCTGGAAGTTCGCGGTTCATGTGTTGCTGAAACCTGGCTTGGAGAATTTTGAATATTACTTTACTAGCGTGTGAGATGAGTGCAATTGTGAAGTAGTTTGAGCATTCTTTGGCATTGCCTCTCTTTGGGATTGGAATGAAAACGACCTTTTCCAGTCCTGTGGCCACTGCTGAGTTTTCCAAATTTGCTGGCATATTGAGTGCAGGCAGCACTTTCACAGCATCATCTTCCAGGATTTGAAATAGCTCATATTAGATATTGCATTTTTCTTTTTCATGATTTAAAAATTTTGTTATTCTTTTTTTCTTACTGAGAAAAAATAATGATTTCATTTGTTTGTATACTTTATCTTATACCTTTCCCCACTTTCTCCTAATATCATTTTTATCACTAAGTTTATACCCTCTATTAAAAAACTTTGTAATTGTAAGCTCTTTGTTTACTCCTTTATTTCTTAAGCCCTTAACTGAAGCCAGGATTTCTTGACTCCATGTTTTGTAAAATGAAATATTAATCCTCATCCTCCCTTCAGTGCTTCAGCTCCTAACTTGTAGCAGTGTGCCTTAATTTTTATATTGATTAACAAGTAGATTCATTTCTAATGTTTAAATAGTCTCTTATCTTAAAATATAAAAATCAAAAAATAATGAATAGAATGAAATACCAACTGTAAAATTTTGAATCACTTATTGTAGCTTTCTGAAAAGTCTGGTGAAGAGTGAAGGCTGCTGTGAATATGGGATGGGATGCGGGGGTGTGGGCTTGTCCCCTGCTCTCCCCTCGGCCTCCCTCTCATCTTGCTCCCTCTCTGGGGCTCTGTGCAGCGGACCGTTCTCACCTGTGAATGTGCTCCCTGTTTCTCTCCCTCTACTGCGCTCCTCTTCACTCAGCTATCACATCTCCATCTAGTGAGTCTTCAGACATTTGTTGAAGACTCTGGTCTCCTGTTGCCCCCATGCTTGTTTTTATTAGCAGCAGAGGGAGGAGAGGGAGGCTATGGGTTCTTGAGCCCAGTGAGGAGGTTGGAATCCAGTCTACCAAGGGCAAGACTTCTGACCTTGGGCAAGTCATGTAACATCTGTGAGTCAGCTTCCTTATCTGTAAACGCTGATACAATGTACATATCTCAAAGGTTAATGAAATGAAATACGAGTTATCATTGGTAAGTTTTATAGCAAATAATAATGCAGAGCAAAGACCACAAACACAAGTCACTCTTATCAATAGCTGTTATTATACCTATAAGTATCTTTACTATCATTTAATTCAGGTCTCAGCAGAGGTAGTTAATAAGTGCTCTTAAAAATGTGGCTAAATGTAATCAACATTTGCTCTCTTCCTTCACCTCCCAAGGCAACACAATCACAAGAAGAACCAAACTAGTCTCTATATAAATATCTGGGTTTTTTATTTTATTATCCAAAATTTAATCTTTTATTTAATATTATATATTCTGATTCAATAATAATCTTATGTGTTTACCATGGGTAAAATTTTAAATTAATTTAAAGTATAACTGAATTTATAATAACATTAGGATTTAGCACTAATCAAAGAATGGATATCACAGATTGAGCTAAACATAAATAGAATTGAAATATATCCCAAAATATCTGGATTTTTTGTTTTAAAAAGTCCACTGAGAATGAGTACGTTTGAAAGGATGGGTACTCTCATATATTATGAGTGTGAATGTAAATTGCTATAATTTATTTGCATAACAGTTTGGTGCTAGGTACGAAAATTTTTTAGGTGTTCATGCCTTCTAATCTAGTAATTATACTTCTAGAATTAGCTTAAGGAAACAGTCTCAAATACAGGTGAAGTTTTTTACAAGGAGAATGTTCTTTGCACTATTATTTAAATAAAAGAATTAGAAATAGCCTAAAAGTCCTCCAGTCAAGGGAGGACAGCAGAGGTGGTAGGGCGCCATGGGGGTCCTCAGCCACCCAGGAGAGGGATACAAGAATTAGGGCAGGGCCAGAAGGATGATCCAGCCTCTTGTGGGATAAAGGGCCTTGTAGAAGCAAGGAGGGTGCAGACTGTGGGAGCTGTATCATCAGGAATTTTATCAAGGCAGAGACTCAAGCACAAGAGCAAGACATCATTTTAATTAAGAATAGTTATTTTCCAATAAGCATACATCCACAATTATAAATTTTTTTACATTAAAGGGAGTAGAGCATATCATCACAAACCTGGGATTCAGATCAGAAACACTTGAGTTCAAGTCCAGGCTCTGGTAGCAGCATGAAAACTTGGGCTGACCTAAGTTTAGGTGAGTTTCAGAAGCCTGCACGTCATAGACAGTGAACCGATATTAGTTATTACCAATTAGTGAGCACAAGTGTTCCCAACCTCACATAATTTTCAGAGTGTTCCTTCCCTATCTGTTTTTCTGTCTCTGGTTTTATTGCTTTGATAACTTCGCAGATGGCTGTCTCCTGTCTGATTATCCTCTCCTTGTGCCCCAACAGGAGATCAGGACTTTGAGTTAGCTTGGAAGGAGCTGGTAGGAGGATGAGTAACTTTTAACTAGCAGCCAGCAGAGCACAGGAGACAGAGAAACATGCCAGGTTAAGTCCCCAGTGGCATCTGTGGTCATCCCAGGGGAACCTGCCAGAGACGCCCCTCACGGCTCCCTGCAGCCACTGCTCACTATTGATGGAGTCCACAGCCTGTTTTCTCTTCCCCAGGGGTGAAGCATCACCTCCTTCCAGCCCGACCCAGACAAGGAGCTGAAGGAAGATCTCTGAGACCCAGCTGCTGCCACCATGAGCTCAGAAGACTGTGGGGGAAGCTCAGGTAATCAGCTGCCTTGTCTCTGACTGGTTTCTACTTATGATCCAGAATTGATGGTGGTGTTGAGAGATTGTTGCTGAGCCGTTAAAGACACCAGGATTCTTGGCCTCTGGAGGAGAGGAATTCAATCCGGGGCAGTGACAAGGCTTGATGGCTTGGGGCTTTAGTGTAATAAAGATTTATTAAAGTATAAAAGAGATAGAGAAAGCTTCTGACGTAGACATCATAAGGGGGCAGAGAGAGTACCCCCCTGCTGTCTTTAGCAGGAAGCTATATACATACTCAGTTCAGTTCAGTTTAGTCGCTCAGTCGTGTCCAACTCTTTGTGACCCCATGAATCACAGCATGCCAGGCCTCCCTACCCATCACCAACTCCCGGAGTTCACTCAGACTCACGGCCATTCAGTAGTGATGCCATCCAGCCATCTCATCCTCTGTCATCCCTTCTCCTCCTGCTCCCAATCCCTCCCAGCATCAGAGTCTTTTCCAATGAGTCAACTCTTCGGATGAGGTGGCCAAAGGACTGGAGCTTCAGCTTCAGCATCATTCCTTCCAAAGAACACCCAGGGCTGATCTCCTTGAGAATGGACTGGTTGGATCTCCTTGAAGTCCAAGGGACTCTCAAGAGTCTTCTCCAACACCACAGTTCAAAAGCATCAATTCTTTGGGGCTCAGCCTTCTTCACAGTACAATTCTCACATCCATACATGACCACTGGAAAAACCATAACCTTGACTAGATGGACCTTTGTTGGCAAAGTAATGTCTCTGCTTTTTAATATGCTATCTAGGTTGGTCATAACTTTCTTTCCAAGGAGTAGCATCTTTTAATTTCATGGCTGCAATCACCATCTACAGTGATTTTGGAGCCCAAAAAGATAAAGTCTGATACTGTTTCCACTGTTTCCCCATCTATTTCCCATGAAGTGATGGGACCAGATGCCATGATCTTCGTTTTCTGAATTAGGAGAGTCTAATGGATGGCATCACTGACTAGATAGATGTGAATCTGAGTGAACTCCAGGAGTTGATGATGGATGGGGAGGCCTGGTGTGCTGCGATTCATAGGGTCGCAAAGAGTCGGACACGACTGACCAACTGAACTGAACTGAACTGAAATTAGAAATTGAGAACAATGGTGATCAGGTGTTTCAATTTCCTCCTCAGGAAGGAAAGTGGCAGCATTTAAGTTTCCACAGACTTTAAGATTAGTTATTGGTCCTTCTAACAACAATGACTGATATTTATGAAGCCGACTAAACCATCCAAATATTAATCTTAAACCTTAACCTTAAACTCCACTCACATCATGAGAAGTTGGTACAGTAAGATTTCACCCATTAATAATTTTAAGAGCTTCACATCCTAATCAATCTGATTTCGGTGTTGACCATCTGGGGATGTCCATGTGTAGCGTCTTCTCTTGTGTTTTGGAAGAGGGTGTTTGCTATGACCAGTGAGTTCTCTTGGCAAAACTCTATTAGCCTTTGCCCTGCTTCATTCGGTATTCCAAGACCAAATTTGCCTGTTACTCCAGGTATTTCTTGACTTCCTACTTTTGCATTCCAGTCCCCCTATAATGGAAAGGACATCTTTTTAGGTTGAAAAGAAGAGAAGCAAAAAGCAAAGGAGAAAAGGAAAGATATAAGCATCTGAATGCAGAGTTCCAAAGAATAGCAAGAAGAGATAAGAAAGCCTTCTTCAGCAATCAATGTAAAGAAATAGAGGAAAAGAACAGAATGGGAAAGACTAGAGATCTCTTCAAGAAAATTAGAGATACCAAGAGAACATTTCATGCAAGGATGGGCTCGATAAAGGACAGAAATGGTCTGGACCTAACAGAAGCAGAAGATATTAAGAAGAGGTGGCAAGAATACACGGAAGAACTGTACAAAAAAGATCTTCATGACCCAGATAATCATGATGATGTGTTGACTAATCTAGAGCCAGACATCTTGGAATGTGAAGTCAAGTGGGCCTTAGAAAGCATCACGACGAACAAAGCTAGTGGAGGTGATGGAATTCCCGTTGAGCTGTTTCAAATCCTGAAAGATGATGCTGTGAAAGTGCTGCACTCAATTTGCCAGCAAATCTGGAAAACTCAGCAGTGGCCACAGGACTGGAAAAGGTCAGTTTTCATCCCAATTCCAAAGAAAGGCAATGCCAAAGAATGCTTCATATGTGTAAAGAACAAAAACATAGTACTGAATGGAAAGCAAAGCTGTAGAAAGATATCATTCATGCTAAAAAAAAAAAAAAAAAACCAAAACAACATAAAACTACTCCTGGTTGAGCACTATTAAGTACTACATAATTATGTGGGTAAATATATGACAATACAGTGGGATCGACATTATACCAAACACTACTAAAGTACAGACTTTAGGATGGTGGATGCCACAGGATGAAAGGAGGAGAGGGACGGGGGAGAAACACTGAAGGGGCTTCTCTATCGATATTCTATTTAATAAAAAAAAAGGCAAACATGCCAACTATTAACATTTAATAAGTGTGAGTGGTGCCACACACAATAGCTATAGCTGCCTATTTATTTTTTAATATTTATGTATATCTGAAATATATTATAATTATTATGTTCCCAAGTTTAAGAGATTCTGTTATCAAAATATTGAAAGATTTTATTGTATGGAACCAAATCAACTGAGCACAGTTGCAATTCCCTTAAAATGAGCAAGCATGAAAAATTCATGTTTGTAAAAACGACCAATTAGGGGCATATTAATCACATTAAAAATGCATTCATTATATAATTCACAAAACAGAACATCTTATGCAATCAAAATTGCTCAATTTATAATAACATGATTTGCATTTAACTTTTCTAAAATATTCCTACTTTATAAATCAAAGTACACCTGCTAATTCAGCTTTCCTGTGCATCTTTCAGAGAGATTTGTCTGAGGATAATTTTAGATGAGAATTAAAGCTGCTAGTTTATAAAGGCTCCTCCCTCCACCCCCTCAAGGGAAGAAAACCTCACCGAATGGTCACAAACAATGCGATGATCATACGTGGTCTTCCCCAAAATTCACATCATAATTTATTCTTCAAATCAATCACTGGGCTCTAAGTGGCACTGTAAGCACCTTGAGAAGGGACCTTTTAAAGTTTTGCTTTTAACATGAGTTAACCAGAAAGGACATTCCATTTACCCACAGGGGAGCACTGATGTCCACGTGCCGATGTCCGTCAGAGCCTGTGTGACTTCTCCCCATCTCGCCTTTGTTTTCCTCCTCCTTCAGTTTCCTCTGAGCCTCTTCCTTGTCCTTGGCTCGCTTAAGACAGTAAGCTTTCTCCTGCTCTCTGATTTGTTGTTCAACTACTGGGAAGTTCTGTAATGCCTGAATCCTTTCTGAACGCTCAATTTCTTTACCATCCAACCACTGGAACAACAACAACAAAAAAAAAAAACCAGCCAGCACAGTGCATTTATCCCAAAGCTGCAATATGAATCAGCCCCAAGAGGACTTTACTTGCAAGACTAGAAATAATAAATAATACACCTTAGTGATACTGAGTTGAAAGCAAAGTAATTAACGGGAAATTTCAGGAACTTTGATCTAAATCAGTGTTTTACTTCACACAATTAATACAGTTTACAAAGCATCTTTACTGGTAATAACAATAAGTAGGTCTTCTGTGGAAACTGATTATTCATGACAAGCTCGCAAAATATATTAATTTTGTAACGGCTCATTGTGTTAAGCATTTCAAAATCTCAGGTGAAGTCCCAAATGCTCTCTATGAGAAAGGGCCTTGTACATTAAACAAATCTGAGCTCTAATGTAAGTGGGCCCAGGAACCAACCCACACCTTCATCTACAACTTGTAGCCTTCAGAACAATGAGATAAATTCCTGATGTTCAAGCTACCCTGTTTGTAGAACTTTGTTATCATAGCCCTAGGAAATAAGACATCTGTTAGGACAACTCTTGTCAAAGTAGATAACAAGCTTTCAATGAAATGGTATGTACTGATGAATCTATTTGCAGGAAGGAATAGAGACACAGATGTACAGAATGTACTTGTGGACACACTGGGGGAAGGCAAGGGTGGGATGGACTGAGAGGGTAGCATTGACATATATATACCACGATATATACAGACAGCCAGTGGAAAGCTGTGGGGAGCTAGTGGGGAGTTGCAGACAGCACAGGG
>SJXQ01012951.1:13718-93028 GCA_006408695.1 Aepyceros melampus | reverse complement strand
ATTATGACTGATTCAAGGTGTTGTAGGGCAGAAAGGAACACAACATTGTAAAGCAATTTTCCCCCAATTTAAAAAAAAAAGATTCTGAAGTTTATCAGTCTATTTTTAAATACTAGTTAAACACATTTATGAGTACCATTTTCAAAGAGAGGCTGTTGCCTGTTGTAGCAACTGCATCACAACAGTCTTTCTGGAAGGAAAGACTTGACCTGAGACCTGTACATTAACCCAGAGAGAAGCAGGGAGTGTGGTTACTGTGAGAATGGTAGGCTTTTAGGCTCAAATCCCACTGGGGCCACTTGTCACGGGTGTCACCTTAAACAAGGAACCCCAGCTTTTCAAGGCCAAGCTTCCTCATCTCAGGATGCTTCTAATCATCTCCCTGCAAGGGTCCAGGAGTGTCAGAGATGCTGTGTGCCAAGCCCCTGGAACAGCCCTGACCCATGATTCAGGCTCCTGTCTGGTGGCTCACACACCCCTAGCCCAACACTGCAGGGCTGACCAGGCCCAGCTGGGCTGATGGCCCCACACCCTTCCTGGGAGAGGGCGCATAGCATCCCTGTCTCTAAAATTCTGCTTCTCATCAGTTCATTTTTTCAGGAAGTGCTTGTACAATGATGACTGGCCTGGATGATGTCTGAGCTACTATATCATTCATTCTAAATATATGTTTTAGATTCAATTATCTGAGTCGCTTATTCTTTTAATCAAAGACATTTTACATTGGGAAAACTAATGTATTCTATTAATCCAGCAATTTTGCCTACACAGAAGACAGCAGTCTAAACACAAATGTCCTCTGAGGATGGAGGACAAGGCCTGGGAGAAAGTCAGAGCCTCCACATGTTCTCTGTGCAGAGGCAAAATGCTGCTCCCGCTGCTGGGGGCGCGGGTCACTGAGAGGATGTGACTGCTGGCCTGAGAGCTGGACCTGGGCGATCACAGGCTCCTCACTCCTCCCCTGTCCTGCAAGGTATGCTCTGCCCATCGTTCCCACAGTAGGAGCTGTTCCAGGGGCGCAGCTTGAGAGAGGAAGGTTCTGTTGAGACCCTTTGGACTGAACCCAGTCAAGGCCTCTCTACAAACCTGTAAGAGTCTAGCTGGCGGGTGCAGAGCCCTACTCATCTTGTTGCCCAGAACAAGCTTGGTAAGGAAGCTTCCTTCCTTATTAGACCCGCCGCCTGCCAGTCTGTCTCCGGAGAGGCTGCCCCTTTCTCCAGCCTCTCCTTGCCCTCTGTGTATGGAGGCCAGTTCCACACTTCAGCGGAGAAGTCGAGAGGTTTCAGACGAGGTTTCAGACGAACACATGCAGGTCAGGAGCTCTTGGAGTTATAACTGCTGCTGCTGCTGCTAAGTCGCTTCAGTCGTGTCCGACTCTTTGCGACCCCACAGACGGTAGCCCACCAGGCTCCCCGTCCCTGGGATTTTCCAGGCAAGAACACTGGAGTGGGTTGCCATTTCCTTCTCCAATGCATGAAAGTGAGAAGTGAAAGGGAAGTCGCTCAGTCATGTCCGACTCTTAGCAACCCCATGGACTGCAGCCTACCAGGTTCCTCCGTCCATGGGATTTTCCAGGCAAGAGTACTGGAGTGGGGTGCCATTGCCTTCTCCGTGGAGTTATAACACATAAACATTAATAGTACTACTTAAATGTTTTCAGGTGTAGGATTTGTCTGGAAACCGCGTGTTGTTTCCTGGTTTGCAAAATCATCAGAGGTGGGGAGATGCGGCAGAAGAGATTAACACACAGAGCAGCGGTTCTCGAATGAGGTCCCTGGACCAGTGGCATCAGAGTCACCTGAGAATCTGTTCTGAACGCAAACTCCTGGGTGCCCTTCAGACCTACCGAACGGGGTACTTGGGCAGGGGGACGGCGGGGACGGGGCAGTGAACACGAACCCTGTCTAAGTATTCCAAAGCACACGAGAGCTTGAGAATTAACATAGTGAGTGAGTTAATAAAAAGCGACAGTGTAAAAAAAAAAAAAAGGGAAACAGGAGTTTAAGAGTATGAACTCACTCAGATGTGTCCAGCTCTCTGCGACACATGGACTGTAGCCCACCCAGGCTCCTCTGTCCATGGGATTCTCCAGGCAAGAATACTGGAGTGGGTTGCCATGCCCTCCTCCAGGGGACATTTCTGAACCAGGTATGGAGCCCATGTAGCACCTCAAAAGCCCTGAGCTTTTGGTGAGTTCTTAGTAATAATGGACGCCTTCTACAACAGTGACTTGAACTCATCAAGAAAGCTCAGTTCAACTCTGTGCGTTCTGAATGAGAACGGAGAAAAAATAAGCCCGTTTATTTTTCCAAACTTTATGAGAGTTATTAAAAATTTTTTTTAAAGTTCAGTGAGGCAAAGAATTCATTTGGATTTTTCTGGAATATTCCATTCTCTAAAACAACACATTCTCTGAAAATGCTGGGAATAAATCAGGAATCACTGTGTAGTTGCTTGTTTTCATTTTTTCTGAGAATTTCGTATCATGGAGATAAAGCATACCTTTAGCTGCTGAAGAGTGGCCACCACGAACTGTCTGTAGCCGTCAAAGTCAGCACAGGGGTTTCCCATGAGGAAGAGTTCCTTCAGGTGGATATTGCCTTGAAGGGTTTTAACACTGCTCAGCTCTCCGATGAAATTCACCATCAAGTCAAGCTTTGTCAGCCCTTCACAGCCTAGTGGGAGAAAGGAAAAGAAAGCAAAGCCCGAAAAATCACCCAGGTGCTAGAACGTGTACAGTAGCACATCACAGAAGTAACAGCTGCAGGTATTTGAAGTCTGTTCACTAACTGCACTGCTGATCAAGGACGGGGTGGGGAGGGAGGTGGGGGGGTAGTTCAAGAGGGAGGGGACATATGCATGACTGTGGCTGATTCGTGTTGATGTATGGCAAAAACTATCACAATGTTGTAAAGTAATTATCTTTCAATTAAACAAAGTTTTTTTATGTTAAAAAAAAAGGCTTAGTCTTGATTCACTTTTCTGTGTCTCCCTTTACTTTCAATCCCTGAGTCCCTCAGGTTGAAGGAAATCCTCTTCTTGCCCACATCTGCACACTCTGGGCTGTGACATTTGGATTCAGTTACTAACTGGGGTGAAGAAGGTCAGGTATAAGCTGCTGCTGGGGTGGGTGCTGCATCAGAACAAAGGTCCCTTTAAAGAAGGCACTGGAATCTGTGGGCCTAAGAATTTTACCAGGTACAGTGGTTAGGACTCATCTCAACGCAAAGGGTGATAGTGGGAATTCCCCCAAACAGAACGCATTCCATAAAATCAAGCCTCAGAATTCATGTTTATAAAGTCACCAAAGAGACACAATGGCTCCAAGACCACCGAACACTGAACCGAAGGTGTAAACAAATGGAACGAATACGAGTGTGGTCCTCAGAGGGACGACAGGAAAAAGGATAAGTCACTGAGCAGACTCTGTAGTAAATGTGACCCACCCAACTTTATTGCAGAGATAGCCAGATGACATAGAAATTTGAATCAATTTCAAGTTTGAAATGACTCCTCTCATCTGAATTCCATGAGCACTTGGTAGTTAGGAGTGGAGACCTTGGAATTCGACAGACCTGAGTTCAAGTACTAACTCTGACACATCCTTGCTGTGTGATTTTGCAAAAGTCACAAGCCTCAGTCTTCTCGTCTGCAATTATAATAGTATTGGTACCCGATTCAGAGATGCTTGTGAAGACAATAAAAGATGATTCGTGTGAAGTACTTAGCACAGTGCCTGCCACATAGGAAGATTTGATAACCATGATAACCATGATCCTAGCTCATGATAACCATGAGCTAGGATGAGAACCAGAGAAGGCGATGGCACCCCACTCCAGTACTCTTGCCTGGAAAATCCTATGAATGGAGGAGCCTGGTGGGCTGCAGTCCATGGGGTCGCAAAGAATTGGACATGACTCGGTGACTTCACTTTCATGCACTGGAGAAGGAAATGGCAGCCCACTCCAGTGTTCTTGCCTGGAGAATTCCAGGGACAGGGGAGCCTGGTGAGCTGCCGTCTAAGGGCTCGCAGAGTCGGACACAACTGAAGCGACTTAGCAGCAGCAGCAGCAGCAGGATGAGAACCACCCAGTTATCACCTGTCTGCTTCTCATGTGGCTTCTTAGCACACGTGCCTACAGTTTCTGCGAGCAGTGAGTTTACCGTTCCTCACTACCAGCCAGAGAAGAGCTGACCTCGTTTGTACGGTGGCCCTGTGGGAGAGGTTCACATAAGGCTGTCTCCCCATGTGACCGGCTCACAGGTGCTGGATTAACATGGCAGATTTGGTAGGCATCAATATCTAGAGAACCATCGACAGCTGACAACCCAGTTCTATCTTGCTCTGTGCTCATTTCTTCAAACTTCTACATACTCCACTTTTCCTACAGGCTTCCTGATTATACACTGCTTTTCTGTCATTGTTTTGTGGCTATAAAACTTAGGGTAAACTTCAGTTCCTGATATATTGACTTCACCAATATGGACCAGATTGGTTCTGAATTCAATCAGAATTCAGATTGGCTCATAGCTCTGCAATCGTGTCGCTGATGGCAAGGTGCTTCTCATTTCTAAAGGCTGTATGATGGAGCCAATCCCACTGAGTGATAGTGTTCTCACTCCCTTATTGATCCTAGCACCTGTCTCCACCTTGTCTAGAATCCCACATGTCCCTCCTCTCTAGTCATACCCAAAGCCAGTCTCTTTCAAATAAGTTAGTTCTAACTTAACACCTCCAGATATAGATTCTTACCCTATATTCATTCATCCATCTATTCAGAAGTTACTGGGTACCTATGTATAAGTTGCTGACCCAGGTCTTCAGGAAAAAGTGATAAAAAATACCCATGGTATTTCACTTTAAACTTATGTACAGTGTGGAACAAAAGAAGAAAATTGCATAAAAAAATTTTTTTAATGTGCAAAGGCACCAAGAAGTGAATCTAGAGAGGTAGGCAGAACTCAGAGGCAGGCAATGCCTGCTGTGACATCGCAAGCCACCGTGACTCGACCTTCACTGGTTCTTCTATCTCAATGCCTGTGGGCTTTGCCCACAGTAGCTGGCTTCCACCCCCACCATTCTACTCTTCTAGTAGACTTGCTCCTCTAAGGTGACCCAAGACCGTCCCACTGACAGATCTAACAGGCCCTCTTCCACACACTATGTCACCCGGAGAGTCTGCTGCATATGATGGGATCGACCATGGACTGTCCCTTAAATCCTCCAACTGTCTTGAAACAGGGATACTACTTTCTCCTTGTTCTTCCTTATAATGTCGTTTATTCCTCTTGATCTTTTACAGGCTTTTCCACCCCATCAGTGGGGATATAACACAGATTTCCATCAGTGACCCAATACTCCCCTCTCCTTATGGTCCTGATGACAATAGTCATGGTCACTGGTTTCACTAACTCCAGATTCTGATGACTCCCAAACAAGAAACCCATATCTGACCGTCCAGCTGAACATCACACTCCTGTTTCTACATGTCTGCAAGATACTCCACATTCAACATGTCCAGACTGAATTCTCCACATTTTCTCTCACTTTCTACTCCTCAAAACAGCTTTTCTGCCTTCTTTACGTCTAAGAGTTTATTGATGTCATCACCATTTTGTATTAGACATGATTTGTTCCACTTTGATACACTTTGATATCACTGTGTTGTATTACTAAAATATGAATTTATTAAAGGTAAAATATGAATTATTAAAAAGATGAATATCTAAAATACACAAGAACAACTCAACACTTTTATATATTTGAGATTCAGCTACATAGGTGAAGGAGACTCAGTAACTTCTTATCTTCAAAACTGAATTTTAAATATATTGGCAAGGTTATCATATAAAAAAATTTTTTTTTTCATCATTCAACCTATCAATACATAAAATAGGCTCTTAGGTGCTTTTTTTCCCCTCTTGATCCAGAATTTCATTGGGGAGAAAAAGGTCCTGGTCAAAGACATCAACTGGGAACAAGTAATTTGTGCAAAACTGTTCAGAACAGTTCTATTCACAAGAGCAAACATAATTAAAAACACCTCAAGTGCTAAAAAATAAAGTTATTTAAAACACATCAATATACTTGATAATTCAGTCATAAATCATAATAATATGAACTCAGCCACTTAGGAAGAATGAATATGAAAGTAGACAAATAAATATAATTAAGTTTATATTTCTGTGCCTGTAGGTTTGTTTATATTAGCAAAACAAAATGTTAGATGGATTTTGTGAAGTGTAAAGGATATATCTGGGGTAGTCTGACTTAAGATACAGGTTGCCTGGTATTTCTTAAGTTTACTTTAGGACACTTGAGAGAGATTTTCACTATATTTTCTTTCATATAAGAAAAGACTGACATTTGGAAGACTCCAAGAAACTAAAAAATTCAGATAATTTTTGGATTTTGCTGTAATTTTGTAGATGAAGAAGCCTCCAAATGTTCATTATGTTTTTCAAAGTGATGAATCTTAATTTTTCTTCTGCTAGGCTTACACATAAGCAATTAAGCCACATCTGCCATTTGAAAGAATAATTCCTGCTGAACTAGCCAGCCAGAGAAAACCTCCTCTTTGGAGTTAGGGTACCCCTGCCTTTACTGAGTCCCACCCTTTATCCCCTGTGCTGAGAAGATCCAGCTCAATGGCCCACAGGGGTCTGAATGTCACTGAAACCAACTCGGTGATTTCCCAAGGGGGAGAGCTGACACTCACAGAAGCCCCTCCTGTCTTCCCAGGTTAGGGTGGGTGAGGAGGAGCGATGGAAAAAAATAGACACTTGATTCTATCCTGGTGAATCCACAATAAGAAAAAAAGAAAGAGGGATACAGTTACGGTTTGCCAATCAGCAAAACGAACAAACAAAAATCCACCTTACGTTTAAGAAGACACTGAGATTGCTCAAGTAGGTGAGCTGAATATATACACCCTCCTCTCTACCTCAAACATTTAAATTAAACAAAAAGTACACATTTGCCCAAAGATAAGGCACCCATCCCTCCCTATTGCCCAGCTCCCCAAGCAACCCTGAGCCCAGTGCATCAGTATTAGAGCTGGAAGGCAGAGCACCAAAGGAGGAAGTGTCCACTGCGGACCAAGCTCCCAAAGCTCAAAGACAATACCGACAATGCTGCCCTCTAGTGGTCTGTGCCAACACATACCGCAAAACCCAGAACTCTCCACCTCCTTTCGGATTCTTTGCTAAGGAAAAGAACAAGACCTGGACAAGCCAACTGAGAGCGCGAGTTTAAACTCTTTCTCTGACATCATAGACTGACACTTCACTACTACAGAACATAGATATGAGGCAGATTTTGTTATTTCATGCGTTCACATGAGACTATGGTAACCAGGCTGGAGAGTGGTTATCTGAGAGGGAGCAAAGGCCCCATTCCTAAGGCAGAAAGATGCCAGTGATGAAAAGAAGCATCTCAGCTCCAGCACTGATGATGGTTTGGGGGCTTTCTTAGTGATGACACTGTAGGTTTTGAGGATGAACATTAAAAATGCATGACGAATATTTATATCTTTATTGATATACTACCTTGATGGCCACTGAAATACCAATGTTGACACTGTGAGACAAGTAGGCTAAAATCCAACATAACCTAAGCGATGTCCTCCTAATTCTAGCTCTCGGAAGATGGGAGGAGAGTGGGGAAAGCAGCGTGCCTGCTCCATGCCCCGGCCCACTCGCACCGAGTCCGCGTGGGGCTGCCAGCCAGGCAAGAGGCTGGATGTGCAAACACAACCTCACAACTGCAGAGCAAGCCCACACAGGCACCTCACCAACCAAACCCTTCGCGGCTTCAGCAGACACTGAGTGTTACTAGACACTGAGGGGGAAAAAATAACAGCACAGAATAGAAGCCTCCAAAGTAACACAGGAAACCTCCCAGAACACAGAACAATAAGACAACGCGGTTTAAATAAGGGATACAGGTGAAGCGACATGGAAGATCAGTCTAGTAGGAGGTTCTACGAGATTAAAGGAGGTTCTAGGCGAGGTCAGAGGAACTAGGTGATGGACAGGCCTGTTGCCTTGATTGTGGTGAGGGTTTCACATGTGTGTGCATAGGGCTAAACTCAACAAAGGTATACATTAAACATGTGCAGGTTTCTGTACATCAATTAAACCTCAATAAAGTTATTTAAGAAGAAAGAACCACTGGTTCCAAAGAACACCAATGAGGAAGTTGACAAGAAAACCCACAAAATGGGAGAATATATCAACCAATCATTTATTTGATTGGACTCTAGCATTCAACGGAGAAGGCAATGGCACCCCACTCCAGTACTCTTGCCTGGAAAATCCCACGGATGGAGAAGCCTGGTAGGCTGCAGTCCATGGGGTCGCTAACAGTCGGACACGGCTGAGCGACTTGACTTTCACGTTTCACTTTCATGCATTGGAGAAGGAAATGGCAACCCACTCCAGTGTTCTTGCCTGGAGAATCCCAAGGATGGCGGAGCCAGGTGGGCTGCCGTCTATGGGGCCGCACAGAGTCGGACACGACTGAAGTGACTTAGCACTTAGCACTAGCATTCAAAACATAAAAATGAGTCTTACAATTCAATAGTGGAACAACAAATACCTTGGTTAGAAAGTGGCAAAGATTTTGAATAAAGATTTCTCCAAGGAAGACACAGAAATGGCCAATAAGCATATTTTTTAAAATGCCCAAACTCATTAGTCATTAGGTGAATGCAAATCAGAACCACAATGAGATACCACTCCACACCCACTAGAATGACTACTACAAAAATATATAAATAAAAACAGAAAATGACAAGTTTTCATCAGGATGTAGAGAAACTGGAGCCGTCATAAATTACTAGTGGGAATGGCAAATGGTGTGATTGCTTTGGAAAACATTTGGCAGTTCCTAAAAATAGAATTAAGCACAGAGTTACCATATGACCCAACAATTCCATGCCCTGGTATACTAAATTAATAGAAAACATATGTTTATGCAGAAACTTGTACGTTAATGTTCACAGAGGCTATACTCATAATAACCAAACAGTGGACACAACTCAAATATGCATCAGCTAATGAACAGGGTAAACAAAATGAGGTGTATCCATACTGGAATATTATTGAATATCATTATTATTATTTGGAATATTATTATCATTATTAGAATATTATTCAGCCCTTAAAAGGATTAAGTACTGATGCATCCTAAAACATGATGGACCCTGGACACATTAGGCTAAGAAGTCAGAAGACCAAATATTGTCCATATATTGTTTGATTCCACTTACAGGACATGTTCAGGTTGGGGAAAATCTATGGAGACAGAAAGCAGATAGAGGGGCTGTTAGGGGCTGGGATAGGAAGTGAATGGGTAGTGAATGCTAATGAATACGGGAATTTCTTTGAGGGTGATGAAAATGTTCCAGAATTAGATAGTGATGATGGGTCCACAACCTTGCAAATATACTAAAAATCACTGAATCGCGTATTTTCAGACAGTGAATTTTATGTTGTTGTTCAGCCGCTAAGTCATGTCTGACTCTGTGACCCCATAGACTGTTACATAAATTATATCTCAAATCTCAAAGTACTAGTGGTCTAAATATTTCCATTTAGAAACATTTACATGATAAATCTGAAGTACACTACAGAAATTAAATGGAAAGAATGAAATTATTATACTTAGAACTTTTATGGAATATATTTGTATTCAGAAATCATAAAGAAGAAAGAAAAAGACTGATAAACTGGAGTATACCCATTTCAAAAATAAGACTTCTGAACAATACCAGCATCTTGATTGAAATAAAAGTAGCAGACTCAAGAGAAAAGATTTATAACATATATAACAAGGTATTAATATCTGAAGTGTATAAGAGCATATGAAGAAAAATCAGTAGAAAAATGGCCAAAAGTTATGAAACAGTTATTCACAGAAGAAAAAATATAAATATTCAATAAATATCTGAAAGGTTATATGGAAGATCAATAATAATAAGTGAGGTACAAATTTTAAAATTTGCTAGAGAACAGTGTCTTCTGATCATTAAGAAAAGACTGCTTATAAAAAGCATTAGTGAAGCTGGGGGAAATATGGGTATTCACACTGACCACTAGTACAAGTGGAAATCAATGCAATCTTTTTGGAGAACAATATTTTCCAAAACTATGCATGTTAAAACCAAGGAATTCTATTTCTAAGAATCTACCCTAGAAGAAATTTTACATATGTACACGAATGCAATGTAGAAAGATGCTCATTGCAGCCAAGCTGTTAGAGCAAAACGCTGGGACCACCCAAGGGTCCATCTGCAGATCAATGGCTGGATAACTCAGTCTACAATCATTTCATTACCCAGGCCTCTCCACCTTTCCTGGATATCAGAAAAACAAGGCAATTTCATGGAAGAAATTCATTTTGAAAACAATATTCATAGTATGATCCCGTTGATACAAAGCAAAATGTAGTAAAATCACCTTCTATACACCAGAGGGTTAATACTACTGACTCGGGGAAGGAAGCTGGGTTAGGAAGGGGCCAAAGTGACTTCCACTTTTGAATTTATGTATCTTACTATCGTCTGACTTTTTCCAACAAGAATGACAAATATAAGACTGAGGTAAAAATGTTAATTTGAAAAGTCTACCTACTGTTTAAGCAATATTGTTTAAGTCTAATTTTAAATATCAATTTTAATCACTAATACATTATTAAAGTTCTTACCTTCCAGATTTTCAATTTTTTCAATGTTGTTTAAAGCTAAATTCAAATATTCAAGTTTCTTGAGTTTGCTAACATTTTCTGAAACATACAAATAGTGGAATTAGTTAGCCTTCGAGATAAAAGACATTTTTATATAATCTGTTATGAAAATGACAACAAGAATCTAAGAATCATTATGGTTATCCAAAATCATGTTGCTTTCCCAAACCTGTATCTGTATATCAGACATGGTTGGTTGCCTACTCAGCATCCATTTCTCCCTCTGTTCTTCCTGAGGGAACCCAGTTCTGCTCACGTCTCTACCCAGCCCTAACTCTGGGGTGAGGCTTAACCAAGCAGGCCAAGTGCATGGCAATCCCATGTTCCTTGGTAGTGACAGCTCGGGAGCCCAGGCTTAAGTCAACCTGCCCAGGGCAGTCTCCTGGCAACTGTGGTACAGAAGAGAGCGTGCGCACCCTGTACTCCTGGTCAGATGAGAAGGAATGGCCTGTATTTCATGCTTGTGAATTTCCTTTCTCTTTTTACTGTGTATTTCTCAGTCGCTCAGTCTTGTCTGACTCTTTGCAACCCTTTGGACTGTAGCCTTCCAGGTTCTTCTGTCCGTGGAATTTTTCAGGCGAGAATGGAAACACTATCTTTACTGACTCACAGTCATCTTGCAAAGCTGAAGGAATCAGCTGCAGGATGAAGCCCACAGTGGCTGGTGCAGCAGAGAGAACGAATTGTCCAACCAACCCTGGAGACTGGACTGTCTCTAGACTTAATAGTTGGGTTAGAGGATAGATTTCCCCACTGCTAAGTCACTTTGAGTTGTGTTTTCCTTTGCTTGAAGTCAAAATCATTCTGATATAGGATTATGGTTTTAAATAAATATGTAAGCCCATATAGGCAAAGCAAAAGCATAAATAAGTCAAGGAATCTCTTGAGGGTGGGGCCCTTTAAAAACAGCTTAAATAGTACCATAGCTTACACTGCTGAGTGCTTATTACAAGCCCTACAATTTTCTAAGCATTCTGCATATTATCTCATTTAATCTTTCTAATAACCCTATGAAGTAAAAACTACTGTTGTCTCCCTTATACAAATGAGGTGTAGAAAATTAATCCAGTTATTCAAGGTTAAGTGGCAGAGCCAGGAAATCTGACTGCAGAGCCTGGCACTAAATCATTACATTGCACTTTTAAAGGAGAGTCCTTTCTAAGACGACGTGAATACAGAAAATCCTGCTAAGAAACATGCATCAGGGCAGGCTCACTCAACACTTCCTCTGCACCATTTTCCAGGGATATTATGACAGTCAAATATGATGATTTACAACCATCACCTTTATCATCATCAATATTCATCTAAAATTTATAAATATCACATATTTGTTCCCATAGACCTGAGAATAAAAATTCACCTTTCCAAGCCTCAATTTTCTCATTTTTTTAAATGAGGATTTTTGAACAAAACATTTCTCTCAGCAATTATACCATCCTAAGCGATACTGATGCTGACAAGAGTTTTGAACTAATATCCGAGTATTCAATCGTCAGAGATTTGTAGAGCTCTAGACAAGAGAGTTCCAGAAAAACATCTATTTCTGCTTTATTGATTATGCCAAAGCTTTTGACTGTGTGGATCACAATAAACTGTGGAAAATTCTGAAGGAGATGGGAATACCAGACCACCTGACCTGCCTCTTGAGAAATCTGTATGCAGGTCAGGAAGCAATAGTTAGAACTGGACATGGAACAACAGACTGGTTCCAAATAGGAAGAGGAGTACGTCAAGGCTGTTGTCACCCTGCTTATTTAACTTCTATTCCGAGTACATCATGAGAAATGCTGGGCTGGAGGAAGCACAAGCTGGAATCAAGATTGCCGGGAGAAATATCAATAACCTCAGATATGCAGATGATACCACTCTGATGGCAGAAAGTGAAGAGGAACTAAAAAGCCTCTTGATGAAAATGAAAGGAGAGTGAAAGGGTTGGCTTAAAGCTCAACATTCAGAAAACGAAGATCATGGCATCTGGTCCCATCACTTCATGGCAAATAGATGGGGAAACAGTGGAAACAGTGTCAGATTTTATTTTTTTGGGCTCCAAAATCACTGCAGATGGTGACTGCAGCCATGAAATTAAAAGAAGCTTGCTCCTTGGAAGTAAAGTTATGACCAACCTAGATAGCATATTAAAAAGCAGGGACATACTTTACTGACAAAGATCCATATAGTCAAAACTATGGTTTTTCCAGTAGACATATGTGGATGTGAGAGTTGGACCATAAAGAAAGCTGAGAACTGAAGAACTGATGCTTTTGAACTGTGGTGTTGGAGAAGACTCTCGAGAGTCCCTTGGACTTCCAGATTAAACCAGTCAATTCTAAAAGAAATCAGTCCTGAATATTCATTGGAAGGACTGATGGTGAAGCTGAAACTCCAATAATTTAGCCACTGGATGCGAAGAGTTGACTCATTGGAAAAGACCCTGACTCTTGGGAAAGTCTGAAGGCAGGAGGAGAAGGGGATGACAGAGGATGAAATGGCTGGATGGCATCACCCACTGGATGGACATGAGTCTGAGCAAACTCTGGAGTTGGTGATGGACAGGGAAGCCTGGTGTGCTGCAGTCCATGGGGTCACAAAGAATCAGACATGACTGAGTGATTGAACTGAACAAACCCACCCCCTAATTCAAGCTGCCCTGAGCCTTTCAACTTCGGGCCAGGCCTGAGGCTCATGGGGAAACTGTGACCAACGGAGATTCTGGGAGTGCATCCTCTCAGGCTCTGAGTCAGTAAGTCTGGGGTGAGGCCCCTGGCCCCATTTTAACAGACCCCGTACAGTCCTCAGGTGACCCCTGGAGCCACACCAAGCAGAACCTACCCCCCACCCCACCGCCAGCCCGTCCGTCCGGAGCTCCCCAGGAAGAACAGAGCTTCAGCAAAGGCAACTGTTTTGCAAACTGCTCCCTCTAGGGCCCAAGAGCACGTCTGAATCCTCCAGAAACAGTTTTACTTGCTAAATAAGCACCTAAACGCCTGTGGGTGGAGTTGTGCTGAAAAATCCCATTATTAGGATTTAAAAGCGTGTTTAATTTAAGAATACTTTGGAAGCAAAAATTCAAGCTTTCTCACAGCTCTGAAAAGGACCGAAATACTATGCTGCTAATTAGTAATTGTGATGGACCAGCTGTGGAGATGAAGATTTTGGGAACTCTCAGAGAGGCCCAATTAGGACAACTCTCTAATGCCCTTGTGATAAAAGCGGGTGGTTTTCTGTAACAGTCTTTTTAATGGGACAATGTGCCAGAGTTTCTAATTTCTGGTAAAGTACAAGATGCTGAAAATAAGTATCTGAAGGAATATAATGAATTTTAATAAACCTTCAAAAAGTATGCAAAATCTAGACTTTTTGTTTCCCTAGAGCCCATTTTTGGTTATCCAGTAAGCTTCAGGCGACTAACTACATCACCACAGCGTCTAACCACAGCGATGCCACCACTGGGGGCCAGGCACTTCTTTCCTGTGGGTGGTGAGGGGGGCAGGGCACAGAGCTAGGCACATTGTTCGTTCAGCTCTGATACCACACACGTCTGTGTGTCAGATGCTGTTGCCCATTTTCCAGATTCAAGACTAAGGCACAGATCAACAGTTAACTGACTTGCCCAATGGCACAGTTTTTTTAGTGGCAGAGGCAGGGTTTGAACCCGGATCTATGTGCTCATGCCATTAAGTTTCTCTGTGGCTTTTCTGAGGGTTGGGGGGTGCTCCTCCTGCTTCCATGTGGCAGGACCCCCCATTAGTGTGACTCCGCAGGCTTCTCTTCTCTCTGCTCCCTTAACTCATTCTTCCCAGGGTGGGGGTGGCAATTGGATGGGGAGGGCCGACTCGCCTGATGGGAGAAGGAACTGGGCGTGCCCGTCCCACTCTCTCCTGGGTCTGGGGTCTCCACCCCCTCCTGCCACGAATCACCGTAGGGAAGCCTGCGGTGGTCGAGTTCTGCATGCAGCTGGGTGGTGCATGTTTAATTCTGGGGCCACTGCAAGAGTAAGCCATACTCTCCAGAGTTTTTACTAGTTATATTGCTGATTTTGGGTTCTTCATCTACCTGTTTATTTTCACCTCTCATTTCATTCCAAACTGGAGCAGCAAACAGGGCTGTCATTGTGAACCCGTCTCAATACCCAATCCTGAGCACGATGCCTGGCGCACGTACTTTCTCGATACATACAGTAGACCCAGCTATCCCAGGCTGCTATCTGGCAAGGATTTACTCAGTTCTCACATAATCCTTTCAGGTTCATGACAAATGCCTGGATTCCTCTCTTTGACACTTTTTAAAAATCAGGTTTTAAAGGAACAGGTCACTTAACGTGTTCCCAGCCATCAACGGGTCCTCCTGACTCCTCGATGGAGATCGCCGGGGCAAAGGAGGCTGACCGGGCACAGAAAGGCTCGGGGAACCAGTTCTGTCAACAACCACTGAGAGATGGTTGCGTCTGTTCCTCCATGCAATTCTCTTTCTTCCTCTAAGAAATAATGCTGCATTTGCCAATACTCTGCCATTCAAAATGTTAAAGAAACCATGAGAACGAAGTCCTGAAGACTTACCAATTTTCCCGATGAGGTTATTTTAAGATAGAGGATTTTCAAATCCCGGCACCACTTGTCAATATGCTCTAGTCTTTCTATTTCTTGCTGATGCAAGGAGAGTTCCTCCAGGGAAAAAATTACACAGTCATTGTGCTCGGCATTCCGTCTAATGAGATCTTCTGTGACTGAAAGACAATGTGTTATGTATTACCTCTCCATCCCCATTAATATTAAGCGGTTAACGCATTGGTTTTTCCTCGCGGTGAGATGTGAATTCTCCAGGCCCAAGTCATTTTTCCGAAGGAAAGAGATCAGAGAAGTGCCGCCTCCTGTCGGGAGTTTTTAGGACACTAGCGTAACTTGGAAGAAAGAGGCGATGATACATTTTGTCTTCTGCTGGAATCTACTTACGTTTCGCTGGGTGGATGGAGACCAAGTGGATTGGTAATGACCATGAGGGTTGGGATCCTGCGGTGGTATCACATCAAACTGAGTGATACCACTAAGTAATCCAAGACAGAGGCATGGCATGGCTGACAGAGGGCAGAAATAGGAAAGCATCTCCATTCAACAGCCACAACCAAGGAAAGGTTCACTCACTCATTCATTCACTCACCTGGTATTTATCTAACCAGAGCGGAAGAGACAGAAGAGAAATAACAGGGCAATTTGACAGGGCAATCTTATAAAGCAACCACCACTGGATCTGTTTCCAGGAGGATTGAAAGAAGCTGATCGCAGAGGGAGGGCTTGCAAGAACCCCACTCCCCCCTGACAAGAGTGATGCATAGCCCTGGGCTGGCCTGATGCCACAGGCCAGGAACATATGATAATGCCACGGTACCAAGGGACTGGAGACAACACTTGTGTCCACAGTTACAGCCAAGAACAGGATTCGAGTCCTCTTTACAGTTGGGTTGTAAAAACTTTGGGTTGGCCAAAAAGTTTATTCAGCTTTTTCTGCAATATGGGAAACCCATATGAACTTCCTGGCCAACCCAATATATAATAAAAACAAGGAGGCAATCACAATGGAGAATACCTGTACTTTCCAGTGCTATTAAAAAACTATGAATCCATTTGAACCCTCATATTTTAGGTGGAATGTGGAAATAATCACATCCGTCCCACAAGATAATAAACATTATCCTCTTGCCATTTACAGGGTGCCAAGAGTTGTCTTAAATGCTTCACGTGTATGAACATGTGAGTAGGGACCATTGCTATTTACATTTGTTAGATGATGACTTGAGGCTCAGAGAGTTTAAGTAACTTGCCCAGGGTCCAGCTATTATAGTAAGTGCTAGAGCCAAGTGACCGTGTGCTCTGAACCACCATGCTCCACTGCCCCAAGTGTGAGCAAAAAAGAGCCTCTTAAAAGGTCTCAGGCTTCCTGAACACACAAGCCTCTCTAGTGGAGACAGAGGTCTCCAGCTGCCCCTCTTCTACGTCACATCCTTAGAAGTGAAGTCTGCTTTTTTTTAAACAATGTGAAAACATGTACGAGCTCCATCATTTGCATGCAGTTAGCTGAACCCCCTGCTACATCCGGTGGTGAGAGGTGGGGTTGCGTGTAATGACAGTTCTTTGGAAGAAAGACCAGGGCAATGCAGAGGCTGAGAGATTCAAATACCATACCTGGGAGATGTGCCTGCTGTTCTAGGCTTTTTGGCTCAACTAACAGCAGAGATGGGTTTCCCAGGTGGCACAGTGGTAAACAGCTCGTCTGCCAAGTGGGAAACATAGGTCCGATCCCTGGGTTGGGAAGATCCCCTGGAGAAGGAAATGGCAACCCACTCCAGTATTCTTGCCTAGGAAATCCCATGGACAGAGGAGGCTGGTGGGCTATAGTCCACGGGGTTGCAAAGAGCAACACGACTGAGCAACTGAGCATGCAACAGCAGAGCTGGTTGCAAGCTAGGTCCTGGGAGGGGGCAGGCCAGAGAGGCAGGTATGGGGCCGAAGGGGCAGCCTCCACAGCCCTGCTCTCTGGGATCCCTACTGCGGGCTGCACTCTGCCGGCTCTGGACACCACTGCTGTCATTAAACTGACTTAAAAAGACTGCTCTAGTCAAGGAAAAGAAAGCAATACATGTTCTGAAAACCAAATTTTTAAGAGAAGGGAGTTAAAACTACTCTCCCCACCTCCCACTACCAAAGTTGGTTGTAACAGCTGGAATCAACTGGGGACAAATAGGGGCAGCCAAGTTGAGGACACATCAAAGCTGCTGTGTAAAGTCAACCGTATTACCTGCCTCTGCAGTTGATCTCCAAGAATGCTCTTCACAAGGATGCAACATGGGTTAAGGGATTGGGATGACACTACCAATGTTACATCAGCTAACTTGATGAAACATGTAAGTGACGCACTGTGATGATGCAGACAGACCCTCGATGACCAACTGTGTGTATGTGACTTAAATGACACAAATTCATGGTGCAGGAAGTGGACTTTTGAGGCCTTTGGGCCACTAGACCTGGACTTAATGGGCCAGGAGGACGAGCCCTTCCAGAGTCCGTGCCCTCCCCTGCAGACCATTGCCCCCGGGCGGAGCAAGGAAATCCTCTGCCTCCAAGTCCTACACTGGCTGCTTCTGCAGGCCACACCATCGGGCACGCACTCCTTCACCCAGAGGTGTCCAAGGAGTGGCTGCTTTCTGGGGACATGGATGGCTTGGAAGTGTTGGCCGGAGTGTCTGCCCTCATACCTTGGCAGGAAGGACCAGGCTAGAGCCAGGGATGGGAAGAGGAGGGAGGTGTGGGCAAGGGAGCTGGCACAGAGTCCAACGAGCTTGGGAAACTTATACTGAATGTGGCCTTCTGGGTTGTTATGAAGGTATATTCGTCAAGGAACAAAGATGCATTTTATTTAGCAGTTTGATGTATAACTTGATACATGTGCCTCCACTTATATTCCTGCCTCAGTTCCCCAGTTGCCCTGGCTGGAGGCTTCGCTGGGTACCTGGCTTGAAGACGCAGCCTAACTCGAACCCTGCAAGAGCTGTCATCCAAGGATATGGTTAAGGCGAATGTGTGCAGGGCATTCTGACTGCATCTGGTGAAGCCTCGCCTGGCCTCTGGCCTGAGGCAGCTACACCAGCATCTGCAAGGCCAGTGGGGCCTCCTGGGGATACAAAAGGTGTCACAGGTTTCTCCTGCTCTACAATTGTGCAGGCTTTTCTGATCTGTCCAACCCTGGAGACTTGCTGGTCCCTCCAACTGCTGACTGAGTTCCCACTGATGTCGAATGTCCTTCCTGTGTTCTCTTGCTGCCTGTGTCTTAAAAATCTAAGAGATTCTTTTTATTATGCTATTATGTGTGTGAATGGGATCATTTGTGTGCAATTATCAAATCCTCCCTTTCAGAGGCATGTAGATATTAGGAAGGAATTATGTTGATCTGTATCTCCTAATCATGAGAATTAAGATGATAAAAATCACTCCTAGTTGAAAGCAGTGTGGAGGGGTGGAGGAGTTGGCATAAGTAACAAATTAATACACACACACACACATACACACACACACACACACGGGAGAGGAGGGCTAAGGTTCATTCAGCATACTGGGTAGTTTTGCCCAAAGGCAACAATTATACACAACTAGGACACGACTGAGCGACTTCACTTTCACTTTTCACTTTCATGCATTGGAGAAGGAAATGGCAACCCACTCCAGTATTCTTGCCTGGAGAATTCCAGGGATGGGGGAGCCTGGTGGGCTGCTGTCTATGGGGTCGCACAGAGTCGGACATGACTGAAGTGACTTAGCAGCAGCAGCAGCAGCAGTATAGATTAAAAGAAAATGGAGAATCACAGAGGAAGATGGAACTGTGAAGGTCTGGAGTTTCCCAGAGGCCCTTTTCTGAACTCCTCTAAATTAAGCAAACTGCTGTGCAGCATACTGTTTCAGAGTGCTCAGGAAATTGTTCCACAATACTGCCTCACCTGTAATGGCAAACATCAGTACAAAAACCAGGGTCTCCAAGAAGCAATGTGTCAGAGTATCTACCTGGTGCATGGAGATTATAGTGCTTCAGACTTTTAAAGGAGAAAACACTTTGCAGTTTTATGTACAGTTTAGACCAAATATTCTTTAACTCCAAGCAGTACTGTGTACCTGTAGGAAGCCCTCTCCAAATAACACAGCCCTGCATTTATGATAAATCACTTGAGGCACTTAAAAAGGCTTTGGAAGCATTAATGCGTCCCCGTAAGACTATCTCAAGACAGATGGTAATACAATGCCTATCTCTGGGAGACAGTGAAGGACAGGGAAGCCTGGTGTGCTGCAGTCCATGGGGTCACAGAGTCGGATATGACTTAGTGCCTAAACAACAATAATCATATGGTATAGGAGAACATGCCAAGGCACTTACTATATAAAACATATTGCTTTCACTTCCTTTTTGGGGGAAATTCAAACAGTAAAATACAGGACTCAGATAGACACGGAGAAGTATGTCACCTATAGAAGGCAGTAACCAATATCTGAATGAGCGGTTGATGAAAGATACTGACAGTTATAACTGAATCATACTCATCTCCCTAAAAGATAACGGTTTAGTGGAAACTGATGCAGAGGCTTCTTTTCAATTCCTTAATATGACTAGGTTCTCGATACCTCGAGAGAGCATCCATGAAAAGACCCTACAGGGTGGGGGCAGGGCAGAGAGCAGGAGGAGAGGTTTTCAGGACTATCAGAGGTTGTCACGCTGTGTTTGCTATGAAAGAGCTTTTCTGGAACAAGGTTCTAGAAACTCACAAAGCCAGCAATGCAGTGTTTGTCCTTCAGGCTTTGTATCATGTTTTGTAAACAACTCACCCTTTCTTGCCAGGGTAGAGTGAAATCAGTAATGTATGCCTAAGGCAGATCTGCAGAGTTTTTAAACATCTTGAAAAACCAGCGGACACAAACATGAAACAGAGATTTAACATAAATGCATAGAGAGGGGTTGTTGCTGTTGTTTATAGTCTCTCAGTCATGTCTGTCTCTTTGCAAATCCACGGATGTAGTCCAACAGGCTCCTCTGTCCATGGAATTTACCAGGCAAGCATACTGGAGTGGGTTGCCATTTCCTTCTCCAGGGGATCTTCCTGACCTAGAGACCAAACCCATCTCTCGCATTAGCAGGTGGATTCTTAATCACTCAGCCCCAGGGAAACCCAAATGAAAGGGTCACAAATAGGTAAAGATATCATCTTGCAGCATCTAAACTTTTTTTCTTTTCTTGTTTTCCATGGAAATTCTTAGAAACAGGATTTCTCAGTCACTTGCCCTGCCTCTTCTCACTGAATCAGGGTTATCTGAGTGTTGGTGGTCACAGGGATCCCGACACACTGAGGGGCACTGACAGTTACAAACACAGACAGAGTGTACGGGGCAAGGACAGAAGGATCCAGAAAGTACCGTGAGTTCAAAGGAGGGAGTGACCCACGCTACTGAGCGACAGAAGAAGGTCAAACAGGGCATTATGGAGAAGAAGCCTGGGCTGAATCCTGAAACGCGAGGAGACATTTGCCAGATATACCAGTAAGGAAAGCACACCACAGCCCATGACAGATGCCATGAGGTCCAGCTCCCCGCTTCTGGCCTGAAGATGACTTCCTGCTGCTGGGAGGGCAGCCCTCAGCTGCTCACCTTCTTTGAAGTCACCCCAGCTGCAGAGACATCTCAGCCAAAATCGTGCCCCTCTTCCCAGGAAAGCCTGATTGATGAGGGGCTATAAAGGCCCAGCCCTCTCACCCCAACTGGGGAAAAACCAGAGGTCCAAGTTCAGAGCTCCTTCCACAAGCTCCAGACTGGTTAGCTAAGGCCTTTGTTAAGATTCATCTCAACTTGATTTCCCTCTCTGCCAGACCTGGCTTTCTTGTCCAGTGACACTTCCTCATACGCTTCCTGCACACTAGCCTCCACTGAGAAGTCTGACTCCTGGGGAACCCAGCCTGGAAGAGTGGATACCGCAGGTGGTATGCAAGAGCAGCCGCTGCCTTACACAGAGCACTCGGCGCCTGTTCCCCACTGACAGCAACCTCACATGCATGCGGAAGGTGCGAGCCAGTCCCTAGGTCCTCTTTCCTAAGGACCATCAGCCCAGTATGAGGGTTCTGTGCTCGTGACCTCCCAAAGGCCTCACCTCCTCATAACATCACCTTGAGGGTCAAGGTTTCAACTTAAGAATTTCGGTGGGAAACATTCGGTCTCCTGCAAATGGATACTAGTGGAAGGGAACACACTGATAAGAGTGATGCAATCAGGTGTTAGAGAAACACAGGGGAAATACCTTAAAGGAAGATTGTATTGGGGTGGCTACCACTGGAAACACAACTGACAAGGTAAGGCTGAGAGTGACAACCGAAAATTAAAAGCTAATTGTGAACACCAGACTACTGTATTGGTATAAAGAGGTTTTCTCCCTGAAAGTGAAGGACAGAAAGAGCTGAGAACCAGGCCAGGGACTGAATCACTAGAGAAGCAGAGCCTTCAGGTTCCAGACACGCTGGGGTCACAGGCACAGGATTTAGCTTCCAGCCTATGATAACTAAAAACCAAGACAAAATATAGGAAAATAATGTTTTTTTTTTAAACTTGTCATTGAGAAGTCAAAAGGAAAAAAAAGTATTTTGAACAGAATATCATGTGAAAAAAATAACCAGTATATCAAAATCCGTGGGGTACAGCTAAAACATAACTTGGAAGAGATTTATAGCACTAAATGCCTATAGCAAGAAAGAAAAGAGGTCCCAGATATCCGCTTCCTCTTTGAGAAACAGATCTCAAGATGACAGAAATGCTGGAAGGAGCACACAAGAACCTCCAAGCAGCTGTGCTGGTTTCCTACAGCTGCAGTAACAAATTACCACCAACTTAGCTGTTGACAGTTCCGCAGGTCAGAAGTCAGATATGGGTCTCGCCTCCCTGATC
The DNA here is from genome assembly GCA_006408695.1 of Aepyceros melampus. Lineage (NCBI taxonomy): Eukaryota > Metazoa > Chordata > Mammalia > Artiodactyla > Bovidae > Aepyceros > Aepyceros melampus. The sequence continues at coordinate 70,819 of SJXQ01012951.1, read as the reverse complement.
TCGGGGTGTCAGGGGGATTACATTCCTTTCTGGAGGTTCCAGGGAAGGACCCGTTTTCTTGCTTATTTGAGTTGTTGGCGGAATTTGGTTCCTTACAGTAATAGGACTGAGTTCCTTATTTTATTGCTGATTCTCAGCTGAAAGCCCCCCAGATTACAGCAACTTCAGCAGCTCAGAAGTTTCTGCCTCCCCAGTTCAAGAAGTTTGCTTGAATTCTATCTCCCTTTACTGCAGCAGGAAAGTGCCTCTAGACAGAAAACTGGGGTAACAGTGGGCACAACTTTTGCATTTCCCTTCTGGCAAGGAGCACAATTATGTCCCACTGATTGTTCCTGAAAACAGCTACCTTATTCATGTTGCCCAATTTCTCAGTTGTTTACAGAGGAAGGTTAACTCCAATACCACTTACTCTATCAGTGTTGCAGAAAGCAGCCCTAAAATGCCTCATATTTATGACTAAGCACTTTAACCAAGTTTTTCCAATGGCCTGACTCAAGAGAGCTTCTGTGGTACTTATTTCAGACTGTTACAGGGAGGATTAAGTGTCCTATGCAGGTAAAGCATTCAGCAGGGTTATGGAACACTCTCCAAGGAGGACTGGATAAAGATGAATTATGCACAAATTTAAATCTTCAATGTTCAAGTACACTGAGCAATTTCACTGTGACCACTCATATAAACTTAAATGAATATAATAGTCAAACTATTTTAATTTTCTTAAGGCAGAGAACATGTGCCAAACCATTCCTCTTTCAGTTACATTAATGAATAATTACAGAAAGGAAATAGCTTTTCCAGCCGTAAAGCAATATATTGTCAAATGAATTAAGTTAAAAACAAAGTTAAGCAAATCAGCACAGTCTTTAGTACATAGTTCAGTCTGAAAATTAAATTAGGTCTTCCATAAAAAATAAAGGCTTCCGTAATAGCTCAATTGGTAAAGAACCCGCCTGCAATGCAGGAGATCCCAGTTTGATTCCTGGGTCAGGAAGATCTGCTGGAGAAAGGATAGGCTACCCATTCCAGTATTCTTGGGCTTCCCTTGTGGCTTAGCTGTTAAAGAATCTACATGCAATGTGGGTTTGATCCTTAGGTTGGTAAGATCTCCTGGAGAAGGGAAAGGCTACCCATTCCAGAATTCTGGACTGGAGAATTCCACGGACTGTATAGTCCATGGGGTCACAAAGAGTCAGACATGACTAAGGGCTTTTCACTCACTCCATAAAAAATAAAATAAAATAAAAATTCTCTGTTTATCCATAATTGTTTTTTATTATTTCTGAAACTTTGTTTATGTCTTAGTATGTAAAGCCTCAGAGAAGGCAATGGCACCCCACTCCAGTACTCTTGCCTGGAAAATCTCATGGACAGAGGAGCCTGGTGGGCTGCAGTCCATGGGGTGGCTAAGAGTCGGACACGACTGAGCGACCTCACTTTCACTTTTCACTTTCCTGCATTGGAGAAGGAAATGGCAACCCACTCCAGTGTTCTTGTCTGGAGAATCCCAGGGACGGGGGAGCCTGGTGGGCTGCCGTCTATGGGGTGGCACAGAGTCAGACATGATTGAAGTGACTTAGCAGCATGTAAAGCCAAAGAATTGATGCTTTTGAACTGTGGTGTTAGAGAAGACTCTTGAGAGTCCCTTGGATTGCAAGGAGATCCAACCAGTCCATCCTGCAGAAAATCAGTCCTGAATATTCATTGGAAGGACTGATGTTGAAGCTGAAACTCCAATACTTTGGCTACCTGATGCAAAGAACTGACTCATTTGAAAAGATCCTCATGCTGAGAAAGATTGAAGGTGAGAGGAGAAGGGGATGACAGAGGATGAGATGGTTGGATGGCATCACCGACTCAGTGGACATGAGATTAAGTAAACTCTGGGAGTTGGTTACAGACAAGGGAGGCCTTGCATGCCACACAGTCCATGGGGTCGCAAAGAGTTGGACACAACTGAGCGACTGAACTGAACTGACTGATGTAAATCTATGCAATTTCTTTAAAGGATGCTTTTCTTGGAAGCCCATCTTTCATCAAAAAGCTTTTTCTGGTGTAGCTAAAATGTTTATAAAAAGCATTTCTCAGTTATTCATAGGTGTGTGATGAACTAGCCATATGATATCAACAACGTATCTCAGTTTGAAATTGGGTCTTCAGCGGTAGTTTAGTGCTTAAGACTCTGAGCTTCCAATGCAGGTGGCTTGGGTTCAATCCCTGGGAAACTAAGAGTTTATATGCTGTTGCTGCTGCTGCTAAGTTGCTTCAGTTGTGTCCGACTCTGTGTGACCCCATAGACAGCAGCCCACCAGGCTCCCCCTTCCTGGGATTCCCTAGGCAAGAACACTGGAATGGGTTGCCATTTCCTCTCCAATGCATGAAAGGGAAAAGTGAAAGTGAAGTCACTCAGCCGTGTCCGACTCTTCGCAATCCCATGGACTGTAGCCCAGCAGGCTCCTCCATCCATGGGATTTTTGAGGCAAGAGTACTGGAGTGGGGTGCCATTGCCTTCTCCGCCTACATGCTGCTAGGTGTGGTGAAAAAAAAAAAAGCTTGAAATTAATGGTAAACAATACTGTCCACCAAATGAATTAGGACTTAAAAGAAGGAAACATGATTTAAAGGATTTGTTATAAGCACCTGATGAAGTGTACAATATAACAGGCAATGTATAAGAAGGATGATTCTAATTGGAGTTTCCTATTCAAGATGAACTGAGAGGAATTAATGTAAAACTGATTTTTCCTCTACATGCCTTTAAGAAAATGCAGACACTATGAAAGGCCACTGAGCTGGACCTCAAATTGAATGCTAATTTATCACATAACAAGTATAAAGTTTGAGACCAGATGCCTAAACCTTCTGCATAACAGAGTCCATCTTTACAGTTTTAAAGATGGTGTGAACTAGAGACTACTGAGCTTCCTTCCAGCAATAACATCCTACGGCTTTGAGGGTACTTAACTTCCCCTGGCAAATGCACACACAGAGCACATCTTATTAGAGACTAGCCACCCTAATTTGATAGTCACAGTAATATCAATACAAAATGAATTCAATATTAATTTTAAGAAAGGAGTTCTTTTTTCTCTAAGTCATAATCTGTACTGGATTAAAAGTGCAGAGAGGCACTAATTCTTTCATTTTCCCCCACCCACTGCTCCCAGGCTTGACCTTGCTCTCTCTGGGCAGACATCAACACTAAAACTAGTTTCTTTGACTTTCAACATGAGAGCTCACACCACGGCCTCTCTTTTCCTCACCAGACTTTCCCTTACTCTCAGGAGACAGTGTAGCCACAGATTAAAGAAAGCCAGCTACACATCCCAGATACATTGCTGACTTGTGACAATCGGCAAGTTGCTTAACCTCTCTGTTCTTCAGATTCCTCAACTGCAAAATGGAGGTTGTGTTTGTCTCACAAGATTTTTGTGAGAACTCAAGGAGTTAACACAGGGATACCACTCAGAGCACTGCCTAGAAGGTAGCAAGAACATGACAATCGTAAGCCCTTATTAGCATCTTTTCTCGGAAGCTCAAGTTTTTCTTCTGATGTAGAGAGTTCAGAACCGTGGAAAGCGCAGTAAAAGCCAAGGATCTGGTATCTTAGTTTTTTATTCCATCGTGACTGATATTTTAAAATAAGTGTTGGCTTTCTTCCTCAAAGAGAGAAGCTCCAAGTGGGCTGGCCCACCTCTTTTGTTCACCACCGCACCCTCAACATCTGACACAACGTGTGTCAGTGTTAGTTGCTCAGTCATATCCGACTCTTTGTGACCCCATGAACTGTAGCCCACCAGGCCCCTGTGCCCATGGAATTCTCCTGGCAAGAATACTGGAGTGGATTTCCATTTCCTTACTCCAGGGGATCTTCCTGATCCAGGGATTAAACCCAGGTCTCCCACATTGCAGGCAGATTTTTTTACCGTCTGAGCCACAGGGTAGAAACTCCAGTATGAGTCTGATACGTTAATGATTTAACAAATGAAAGTGGACACGATTCAAAGGCAGAGGGCAAAGGATAATCCACGGAAAAGTAACAAATTTTGATAAGCAAAAAAGAAAACCATGGGATGAGGATAAGGGAAGGGAGAGGAAATACCACTCTCAAGATTTGGGACAGTGTAAACATTTAAAATCACCATCGCCTTTCCACCACCAGACTGTCAGCTCTTCCAGGGAAAATACCCCACCATCTACCACAATCTCTTGATTTAGAAGTATCCACTATGACAGTCCTACAGTAAGTGATAAATTCAGGGTAACTATAAAAGTGCAATTTGGAAAGGTCAAAGATAGTGTCAGTATTGGAATAGTTCAACCTGAAATAATTGGTACAATCTAAAATATATAAGTAACTGCTAATCTGCCACTTCACAGTCTCTTGGTATATTCATAATCATATTTACAAACTGACTGTAAACAGATACTATTACTGCCTTCATTTTGGAGGTGAGGAAGTCTCACAGCTAGTGGCAGGAAGGTGGAAGAGGTAAGGCTCTGGGGTCGGGTCCCTCAACCACGAGGCTACATTTTGCTCCCAGTGTGGCTCAGAGACAGCGACTAGCCCACACTGCAGGCAAGGGGACGCGCGGGCTCGAACGGGGCGTGTCTGACGCCAAAACGCTTAGACTTTCCACGAGCCCTTCCATCAAGTGCCATGCCTTTCTCCCCCAGCCCCACGCCTGCCCCACTTTACAGATCGGGAACCTGGGTCTCGCCGGGGCCAAGCAGCCCAGCCAGTCGGCGCAGGGCCTGCCCCAGCCGGGTCTGCAGAGGGCCAAGGGCCGCAGGGGCTGGGGTCCGCGGGCAGAAGGGGCGTCGAGGGTCCCGAGAGGCCTGGAACGATGCCTAGAATGGGGACGATCGGGAGCGGAAGATGGGAGGGGGCCCTTACTCCGTCCCATGTCGCCCCTCGAGGGTCTCGGGCCCAGGAAGCTCCACCAGGACCCGCCAAGACTCCCTGGCCACCTCGCAGTCCCTCCTCCGCGCGTCCGCACCTGGGAGCCATGGCAACGGGGACTCTACGGAGGCCGCGCGGGGCCAGGCGGGGCCGCGTTTCCCGACCCTGGAGGGGCTGAGAGGAGGGTCTACCCCAGAGAAAACCTCATAACCTAGACTTAGTCCTCCTCCACGGCCCCAGCCTCCATCTCGGCATGCTGCTTCCCTGACCCCAGATCAGCTGGCCAAACTAAACACAGAACTGTTTCCTGAGGGGAGCTGCCTCCTGAGTCCCCTTAGCCTGTCCTTTGCTCTTTTCTCTTCGTATTTTATTTAAGGCCTTCCACACTGGAATTGGCCCACACTCCCGTTTCCCGAGGTGTGACCTTAAACTTCCTTAACCTTAATTTCCACCTGTTAGATGAGTACTGATAATAACCTCCAAGGTCATTGTGAAGCTTTAATGAAATAATTTAAGTGAATGAAAGACACACACAAAAAACAACAACCAGCTGATTCAGTATTTAGGGGATCAAGCAGACTACCCAGGAAAGGTGCCCCATTCTCTGAAACAACTTCTTCATCTTGAGACGTTTTTACAGAAATCTAGGGTAAGAAATCCTTCTTATAAGAGGAAGGTCTTAGACTGTTTGGCATTCTGGTAGAATAGAGAAGAGATGTGGGTGATAAAACAGGGAAACCAGGAATATTTCTTCATAATTTGTTATGGGCCAGGCTGGGGTGGTTATGCTGTGCCCTTTCTCCACCCAGCATCACAAGACACTGTTTCTTAGAATCAGAGGACCCAAGGGTCACGCAGGACAGGTGTACAGTGTGCTCTGATTGTTACAGTCCACTGATGGGAAGGGAAATTGGGAAATAAATCACAGTGTGGCAGCTCCAAGTGAAGTCAAGTTCTTTTCATTTCAGCTGAACGTGGTAGTTTAAAAAGCCTTGGTGTGTGTCTGCTTATGCAAACCATTATTCAAAATAGACTTGTTTCTTTGGCTCTTGGAAATGTAACAAGATGAGCGGGACTTCCTGAGAAAACTGCTGCAACATATTCTATATTTAAGTAGAAATAAATTTTAAAGAGAGTTTTAAAAAATTCCGGTAACAGCAAAACAGGCCTCCTACTTCTTCTGTGCTGGCTAAATTCCAAGGACATTGACCTAGAAAGTTATTGGGTTCTTATTATATAATTCAATATTTTTATGATGTGTAACAAATACTTTGGTTACAGCTCCATTGCATTAAATTTCCTTCTGAAGAATTTCCTCATTGCAGCTTTATAACAAGTAAACCAATCTTCCATGCTTACCAGCACTTACAGGTTCATGTTCTTCCTTTCTTCCTTCTTTAATCCAGAATTTCCCAGTGGTAGATGGAAAGATTTAAACATGCATGGATAGAAATTGGGCTTTCCCAATGGCTCAGCAGATAAAGAATCTGCCTGCAATGCAGGAGACAAGGAGATGCAGGTTCTTTCTCTGAGTCAGGAAGATCCCCTGGAGGAGGAAATGGCAACCCACTCCAGGATTCTCACCTAAAAATTCCCCTGGACAGAGGAGCCTGGAGAGCTACAGTCCATGGGGTCACAAAGAGTTGGACGTGACTCAGCGATAAAGCACACGTGGATGGGTGGAAATTAGTCTACATTCCTCCCATTGAAAGGCAGTGTCACTGTCCCTCACCTTGAATCTGGACATGCTTCTGCCCACTTGAACCAATCGGGTACAGAGAAAGAGGTGCTGTGTGATTTGCAGAATTAGTTCATAAAAATCCACGAAGCTTCCACTTTGCCAAACACTGACTTATGGAGTCCTGAGCTGTCCCATAAGAAGTCTGACTACCCCAAGGCCGCCATGCTTGAGAAGCCAAGAATAGGTACCCCTGCCAGCCAAGCCCCAGCCTTCCAGCTCTCCCTGTTCACATGGCAGATATTGAGTGATGCTGTCTTGGACCTTGTAAATCAGCCCATCCATCTCTAACTGTAACTGAGTGGCTGATCTCTATCAATGCCACATGGTACAGGAGAATCACCCAGCTGATCCCTACATCAATTCCTCACCCACAAAATCATGAGGTAACTTTGAGAGTAATTTTCATACAGCAGGAGACAACTGAAATGGTGGTCATGACTGCTGTGGGGTGTGGACAAGTCTCTTCCCTTGTACTCTATTGGTCAAAGTTGGGGGAAACACACCTAGATTCAAAGGGTGGACAGGCCCCTTCCACTGCATGTTTTTGGAATGGTTTAATGATGTCCAAATAAGTGAAGTTCGTTATTTGCAATTACTTGATTGGAATATGTTTGATTGATCTGTGCAGAATTCTGTAGGAGATGCCTCATTTAGACAGAAATCTGGACTCAGTGGTTTCTCAACATCCTTTGAGCAGCTTCAGTCCTCTGAGGCTTTTTTCTCATTAAAGCAGGTGTCAGTGTCCTTGAGCACTGATCTCATACAAACTGAGACCATTCAATAGGTTGCTGTGTTGCTCATGTGGTCAGTCATGTCTGACTCTTTGCAATGCTATGGACTGTAGCTGGCCAGGGTCCTCTGTCCATGGGATTTCCCAAGCAAGAATACTGAAGTGGGTGGCCATTTCCTTTTCCAGGAGATCTTCCTGACCCAGGGACTGAACTTGTGTCTTTTCATCTCCTGCATTGCAGGCGAATTCTTTACCACTGAGCCATTGGGGAAGCCTGGGCAAAAAAACAGCATTTGATTCTGTTTGCTCTTAGAGGCCCAGCCTGTGGGAAACTCCCAGAAGTAGGGTTTAAAACACCTAAAGCTCAAGTCTCCCCCAACTCCAAGACTATGTGCCATCCATTCTCTTTGTGCCCAGATCAGCCCATCTTCCTCAAGCCCATTAGGTGGTCTCCAGAGTCTAAAATTCCACACCTATGAGTTCTCTTCCTGCTTAACTAGACCAATAATTAATTCTCACCTGAAAAGGAAAGCAGTATAAAACATTGATATGTGCTTTAAAGCCCATTAATTAAACTGAAACCCTTCACTGTCAGAGCAGAAGAGTATACAGCTGTTGGGGTAATCCTTCTATTACATCCTACAGCACCCATGGGAAAGGGTTCAGACTCAGCTAGTCATTGCCATGAAGAGCACAGTCTTACCAGTGGCAGGTCACAAGTGAGCTCAGAGTCTGAAAGATAGAATAAAATATTTTCTTCATTTTGCATGAGGCCATCCTGCCATGCCCCAAGGACATTAGTTGTTTCTGGACCCTCTCCAGCCTCAGTGGGAGGAAGGAGACTAAGTCTTCCAGATTCTTCTGAGTAAAGCGTCTCTAACACAGAGTAGAATCTTGCCCATGACTGTCACTCATAACCTTATGTTTGAAGTGGACATTTGTTTTGTCTCCATATTTATTCCTCTGGATCTTGTTGGAGGGCAATTTCAGGGGCCAGCTTCCTGATACAGAAGCCAGAGTTACCCACACTACCCTTTTGTTCTATTGCCAGGGTCAGTTTTCATTACTCTCAACAAAGAACCTAACTGATACAACTTTGATGATTATGATGCTAATAGATACCCTCCACTAACTGAGATAATGAGCAGAAACCAAAGGTAAAGAAGACAGTGGGTTCAACCCTGCCTCTGTTACCATCCAAAGAGTCGAAACCATCAATACACATGTCCATAGAAGGAAGATACATTGATCTCAGAAGCCTGGTGACCAAGGTTTTTCCTTGATTATTTATTTGCTTCAAGCTCAGGAATTCTGTCATTTTCTAGTACCTTCTGGAAGACATGCACTAGCAAGTGGTGAAGGCCTAAAAGACTGTATAAAAGAGGAAGATAAAAAACTGTATCCACTTATTTAATTTTCTCCGAGAACTGGGTAAACAGCAGCTTTGTTCAGTTTGGTGTTAGCACACCTGGGTTCAGCTCATAGAAGCCCCAAGATCAATAAGACCTTTATTTGAGAACAACTGAGCTCTATTAGCTATGGACAGGGATATGAAAAAACAAAATCCACACAAATTAAAACTGCATCCCAAAAAACATTAACCCTGCCTTAATATAATTTACAAGGATAAACTTGAAATGAGGCCCCTGGGGAAACTGCAAGTAACTGCCAATTTTGCTAATGATAATAAGTTTATTTTAATTGCTAATATATTCCTAATTACTCTAGTTCTAAAATGTTTACTTCACTGTCAGTCATCTTCTTTGATGTATGTTCTCTGAAAAGACTTTGTCGTATCAATCAACCCTTTTCAAGTTGGGTGGCAGCTGCTGGAAATGATCTTACCTTCCTTATCACACAAGCACCATTTGTCCTAAGGCAGAAAGAGGCCTTGCCCACAAAATCTTCTAGAATTCATAACCTCCCATTTCAACTTAAAAAAAAGTATATGTTCAAAGGCTTTGGTTATATGAATAGAGGACTGACGCTGTCTATTCCAACTTCTGATCTTAATATAATCTTTTATTTGCTCTGTCTCCTCTTGCCTACCTGAATGTGAGTTTGCGTTGTGTGTGTGTGTGTGTGTGCCTGCCTGTGTGTACCAAATAATTGTTTCAAGAATATGATGTAGTTGGTGTAAAAATTTTTCATCTGGGTGGGCATTAAAGGGTCCCATTCACTCATTTATTTATTTATCTTTTAATAAGCATGTACTGAGTCCCTTGGGCTGGGGATACAGTGATGACTGAGATTTAAAGGTTTTGGCCATTCGGAAACTTATATACACATAGGGGAAGACAGACAGTAAGCAAGTAAACAAAGACTACATAAGACATTTTGATATGATAATATGGATTATGAAGGAAAAATGGAAGATGGAATGAGTTTGGAGGAAGGCTACTTGGGCAGTCACATAGGTCACATTTGGGAAGAGACCTGAATATGAGAAGGAGTCAGTTACACGAAGAACTAAGGGAAGATTTTTCCCAGGGAGAGAGAAGAGGTCAAGCTCTCAGATGGCGAGAACCCTGCCCTGCTGAAGGGATGGAGAAAGGTGACTCTCGTGATGGAACAGATGAGCAAAGAACAAGGGCTAAGGGGCTGATGATCATGTAGGACCTGGCAAGGCTTTTATTCCAAATGTGATGGACACAGACACAGAGAGAGACCATGTGAAGACCCAAGGATGAGATGGCTGTCTACAAGCTAGGATCAGATTCTTCCCTCCCTGCCCTTAGAAGAAACCAAGCCTACTGACACTTTGATTTTGGACTTCTAACTTCCAGAGCAATTGAGAAGATACTTTTCTGCCCTTTAAACCTCCCAGTTGTGACACATAATTACATCAACCCCAGCAAAGTAATATAGGAGTCAAGGAGGACTGTTCCATTTTTTATTAGGAAAGCCAAAAATGGACTTGCCATGAACTGACATGGTGGTCAGTGGATAGGGAAGATCTGAAGGAGGTAGGATTCGGAAGCTCTGTTTTGCACATGTTAAAATTGAGGTATATTTTAGACATCCAGGCAGAAATTGTGAGAGGTCAACCGAGTATGTGAATGTGAAGCAGAGGTCCAAGCTGGAGACCAAGCTAGAGAGCTCACGGTTTGTAGAGGTGTTTACATCGCATGCATGGATGAGACACTCTGGAAAGGAGTTTAGACGGAGAAGAGGTCCAAGGACAAAGCCGAAGATACTCTAAAATTGAAAGTTGGTGTATGTGGAAGAGTTAGCAAAGGAGATGTGGAGTCCTGCCCCAAGGCCACAGGTGGAAAGCCTGGTACTAAGGGCACAGAAACGAAGCCCAGAATCAATGTCACCCTGAAGCTGACTGAGCCCCTTTGTAACCATTGCCAAAAGACCCCTGATCATCACCAGCCAGCTTCTTAACCCCAAATTAGGCAAGAATGCCCACCTCAGTAGTCACCTGATAGCACCCTAACTGATTACCTAACGTCAACCTTCTGGCAGAAATTTTCTTTGTCTTGAGGTTATAAAAATTGGCTACTAACCCATGACAAGCATCAACTCTCTCTGGCCTGTCAGGAGGTGTCACCCTGCTGTGCTCACAGTACCCACATTATCTCTGCTCTTTGCTGTTAATAAATTTACTGCCTTCTGAAATGCTCTGTGTCTGAAAATTCTCTTCCAACCCGTGCTCAAACTGCCTCAATGGGAGAGACAAAACCAGTGAGGTAGGAGGTAAAGCCAAGTAAGAAACATGCTTTGAGAAGGAGGGAGCAACTATGCAAAATGCTGCTATCAGTTCAGTTCAGTCATTCAGTCGTGTCCGACTCTTTGCGACCCCATGAATCGCAGCACGCCAGGCCTCCCTGTCCATCACCAGCTTCCGGAGTTCACTCAAACTCATGTCCATCGAGTCGGTGATGCCATCCAGCCATCTCATCCTCTGTTGTCCCCTTCTCCTCCTGCTCCCAATCCCTCCCAGCATCAGAGTCTTTTCCAATGAGTCAACTCTTCGCATAAGGTGGCCAAATTATTGGAGTTTCAGCTTCAACATCAGTCCTTCCAATTAACACCCAAGACTGATCTCTTTTACAATGGACTGGTTGGATCTCCTTGCAGTCCAAGGGACTCTCAAGAGTCTTCTCCAACACCACAGTTCAAAAGCATCAATTCTTCAGTCTCAGCTTTCTTCACAGTCCAAATCTCACATCCGTACATGACCACAGGAAAAACCATAGCCTTGACTAGATGGACCTTTGTTGGCAAGGTAATGTCTCTGCTTTTGAATATGCTATCTAGGTTGGTCATAACTTTTCTTCCAAGGAGTAAGCGTCTTTTAATTTCATGGCTGCAATCACCATCTGCAGTGATTTTGGAGCCCCCCAAATTAAAGTCTGACACTGTTTCCACTGTTTCCCCATCTATTTGCCATGAAGTGATGGGACCAGATGCCATGATCTTCGTTTTCTGAATGTTGAGCTTTAAGCCAATGTTTTCACTCTCCTCTTTCACTTTCATCAAGAGGCTTTTTAGTTCCTCTTCACTTTCTGCCCTAAGGGTGGTGTCATCTGCATATCTGAGGTTATTGATATTTCTCCCGGCAATCTTGATTCCAGCTTGTGCTTCCTCCAGCCCAGTGTTTCTCATGATGTACTCTGCAAAGAAGTGAAATAAGCAGGGTGACAATATACAGCCTTGACGTACTCCTTTTCCTATTTGGAACCAGTCTGTTGTTCCATGTCGAGTTCTAACTGTTGCTTCCTGACCTGCATATAGGTTTCTCAAGAGGCAGATCAGGTGGTCTGGTATTCCCATGTCTCTCAGAATTTTCCAGTTAATTGTGATCCACACAATGCTGCTATGCTGCTGCTACTGCTGCTAAGTTGCTTCAGTCGTGTCCGACTCTGTGCGACCCCATAGATGGCAGCCCACAAGGCTCCCCGATCCCTGGGATTCTCCAAGCAAGAACATTGGAGTGGGTTGCCATTTCCTTCTCCAATGCACGAAAGTAAAAAGTGAAAGTGAAACCACTCAGCTGTGTCCAACTCTTAGCGACCCCATGGACTGCAGCCTTCCAGGCTCCTCTGTCCATGGGATTTTCCAGGCAAGAGTACTGGAGTGGGATGCCATTGCCTTCTCCCAGTGCTGCTATAGGTCAAGTCAAATGAGACCTACATTGGATTTAGCAACACTGAAGGTCCTGCAGCTTTGACGGGGGATGCTGTGATGGATGTTTAGAGTGAAATCTTGATTAAGTTGAAGAAAGACTTGGAGGAGGTGAATTAGAGGCAAATAAGTACAGAAGATAAACCTACTAAGGAATCATTCATTCTACTACTAGGAGCAGAGCAATGGAAGAAGAGAGTTTTAAGGGGTGTGGAGTCAATCAAAGGCTTAATTAAGGCAGGAGTTATGACAGCATAATCAAGGCTGCTACTGCAGAAGGGAGAAAAATTCCTGGAGCCTTTTCTATGAATAGATAAGAGGGGGTGGGTTTCAGTGCATGAGCAGTGAGTTGGTCTTAGATAGCAGCAAGGACTTTCTATCCAGAGAACAGGAAGGAAGAGAACAGGAACAGATGCTGGTAGGTGGATAGACATGGTTAGTTGTGTCTTCATAATTGTTTCTATTTTCTCAGCAAAATAGGAAGCAAGGACATCAGCTAAGAATGAGACTCAGAAAGATATCCTGAAGATTTGAGGGAAAGGACAAGGTATGAAATAGTCCTTTAGACTCTCCTATAGAGTAGGAGAGTCTGTACATAGGATGGGATATGGTGATTGCCAGACACCACCAAACACACTTTGAGGGTTGTGATCATGAATTTAAAGAAAGGCCTGGTTGCATGGTCTTTCTCAAGTCATGTTCAGTGCGTGGGCAAAGATGCCTAACAGATGTCGCCTTGGATGTAACCAAAGATGCAGTTTTACCAGGAAAGCACAATGAACATAAATAAGTGCAAACGAGTGATTGTAATGACGACTCATGGAATCTTGGCCTTAGCAGGTGGTTCAGTGGTAAAGAATCTGCCTGCCAATGCAGAACACACAGGACACGTGGGTCTGATCCCTGGGTTGGAAAGATCCCGTGGAGGGGGAATTGGAAACCTACTCCAGTATTCTTGCCTGGGAAATCCCATGGACAGAGGAACCTGGCAGGCTACAGGCCGTGGGGTCACAAAGAGCCTGATATGACTGATGACTGAGTATGTACACATGGAACCCAGGTGGAAAAGAACAAAAATGACATGATAGAAGATGAGAGACAGAGAGACTGTCAGGATTGATATAATTTGACTCTGACAGCACTGAAGGAGATAGAAAGATAGTGAGCTGGAAAGATGATTAATGTGATTTATTTTACATTTGTGAATTTCATCTCAATTAAAATTTTTAAAGAAAAAAAAACTATATATATATTTTTTCTACCAAGCAAGATAAATGTACTTGGACTAACTTCAGCTAAAAGGAAGTCTCTAGCAGAAAGATATTCAGGTTTCTCAGACACTCTAGGAAAGAACTGGGCAACCAGAGTGGGGAGACCCAGCCATAGGATGAGTGCAGCCCTCCTTCCAGGCTCTCTCACAGCCTGACTCTAATCACCTCTGTCCCTGGGAGAAAGAGAATCTGATTGCCCAAGCTGATTCCTATACCTCCACCTCCTCCAGGGCTTGGGATTAGCAGCCCCACTAAAACCCATGAGTTGGGGTAGGGGTGACTAAGAAAGATGCTACAGGAACCAGACAGGGGGAAGAAGGGATACTGGACAGAACAAGACAGCTAGTGCCCACTATAGACACCCCTAGGACACGTATTCTTTCAACAGCATCTGTCTGTTCAGTATTCACTGAGCACCTCCCTAGGTGCACTGGCTGGGCTCTGGGGAAAGAAATGGTCCCTGCACTACTGGAGCTTATACTCATGAGGAATGACAGGTGCTGGACTTATGCCAGTGGGACTGAGCGCTGTGCAGGGGGTGTAGAGGACACCCGGGAGATTCTATGATACAGGCGGAGGTGGGAGCACCTTACCCTCTTCAGGGCCCCGTGGCTACCTGGAGTCCCCTCCACCTTATTGCCCAGCAGGCTGATGATGTCACCGCCTCTTTGTCTGCCTCACCCACTAAACTGTGAGCCCTGAGCTGTGTGGAGGTCTGCCACTGGGGTTAAGATTTGAAAACAGGGAGAGAGAAAGGGAATGAGGGCACAGTGGTGTCCTGGACACTAGGTTTTAGTTTATTCCTGCTCCCTTTTGATAAAGCGTCTTCACAACTCACTTTCATTATGTGGCCATCTTGGCCCCCTTATTGGGGGAGGGGAGAGAGAACTTTCCTGCGGGGTGACAGCTGATGGCATGGCCCTTACACTAAAGCACAGCGGGGGACTGGGCCTCTCATCGCTGGAGCTCCCTGCTTCCATCAGGGCAATGGCCACACGACTGACCCCAGATGGTGGCTGCTTCCATGTCCAAAGTCCTCCTCTCTGGGGGGCCTGTTTCCATGTTTCATCAACCTTGCCATCAAGACAGTTTTCTTGGCTCAATACCAAGATGTTGGCGGTGGCTGTCTTTGGGTTGAGGAATCCCGGGTTGCCTTTTCTCTTTTGCATATTTGAATTTTTTCTTTTTTTATTTAAATGAAATGAGGGTGAAGCGCTTACAAAATGAAGAAATTTTAGCTGGTTATTTTTAAAGTGAATCCCTTCTCATGCCAAGATATAAGCTCATTTTGTCTTCTGTCTCCTCTTTGTCATTAAAGTGATGCCACCACCACCACTGACCCCTATACTGTACAACCGTGAGACGTGAACATATCTGTTTTACGGCTACAGTTCAGAGAAGCTGAACTACAGGCCCAATGTCACAAGGTCATAAATGACAGCAGCCAAGTCCAACCTATCTCTGTCTAACTGCAAAACCCAATTGTTGGGACTTCCCTGGTGGTCCAGTGGCTAAGACTCTTGCTTCCAAAGAAGTGGGGCCAGGTTCGATCCCTGGTCAGGGAACTAGATCCTGAATGTTGCAACTAAGACCCAGCACAGTCAAATAAATAAAAATAAATATTTTTAAAAATTTAAAGGCATATTGGCTTTATAATCACTCCACCTTGTGTTAAATATTGGAAGAAGTATTTATTCAGCCAGATTGGCATGTCCTTGGCCAACCTTCAGCCCACGTCTCACCCAATTCTTATACCATCTCATCTAGTAAATGAAAAACTCACATGGTCCCAGAAATCAGAAAAACTGTTACCCCCCACTACTAATGTTATACTTCTGTTGCTAACAATGGCAGATCCTACTTTGGAAGAGCTTGGCATGTACCTAAGCTCTGTGTCAAATTTTAAGTGCCTTGCTGGCATGGAATAATTTACTTCTCATACAAATACTAGGAAATAAATAATACTTTATCCTGTTTTATGGATGAGGAAATTCAGCCTTAGAAAGATGAAACACCTTGTCCAAAGTGACATAGCAGGTTAGCAGCCCGGTCAGAACTCAGCCCCAGGTCCAGTCTGACTCCAGAGCAGGAATATCGTGCTGTTAAGTATTTTGCTGATTTTCAAAGGATGTGACTCAGCAGAGGAAGAAACAATGAAATGAGGAAGGTGGCAAATTCTAGAATGTGGTCCTTGATTTTTCCTTTCACTGAAAAAAAAAGGTGAAGGGAGAAAAAGGGAGCCTCTGGCATAGAGCCTCTACCACCTCCCTCACAGCAGATCATTTACAGCCTGAATGTTAGTTTCACCCACACAGAAATAAGCTAATGCAATTCAGGTTAGGGTGATGGGTGGGTCACTCTCTTTTCACCAAGCCAATATTAAGTATTTGCATTGAAAATCAAAATCCTGGTGTACCAGACTTTATCTTTCACCCTGCCTTGCATTTTCTTTGTTTTTCTCTCTAAGGCTACACAAGGATGGTAGAAAATTTTGGTAGAGTGGTTGCCAGCTCTTAGCATCCACCTGCTAAATTGCACCCTCCAACCCCTGAGGTACCCCGTCTGGTTCTCTAGCAGGTGTCACTTACAGCTGTAGCAGATTTTACCCAGCATGGGACAGATGGAGGGGATATAACCATCACTGCGGGATAGATATTTTTTAATACATGATCAGACCTTCATCAAGGCTTGGTAGGGAAATGTGGCATTGAGGCAAAGTATGCCAACTTAGCAGGTGTCTGCTCTGCTGTATTGTATGAGCAATAGTGGGATTCCTTTTGGCGAAGAGGGGGAGATGGTTGGCATCCATTATAGCATATGCAGATCGTTTTGAGTTGCTCTGAAGTAACCACGTAGATTTTACTTGGCGGGAGGTTTTACATAGGAGACTTAAAGACCTGGGGTGCACAAGTCATGCATTCTCTCTGCAACTTACCTGCCTCTTCTTTAAAATGAGAGTCTCGCAGGGTCTGCTAGAGCTCACCAAAGATCCAAATGCTTCCCTGCATTTCCCAGCCACCCCCACTAGTGGGATCATGTGACTCTCCCTCACTCTTGGCACGTATCCCTCGCCAGCCTGAGGCAGGTAAGCAGGCAAGCTTGGAGGTCAGAGATAGCCAATGGCATGGTTACAAGCAGAAGGAGGGCTCCCTGGGCCGCATTAGGAATTACATGGATTTGCCTATTGTAACAATTGAAACTCAACTATGGACTGTGGTAAGGATTACGGGTAACTAAGATAAGACATCTAGCGCAAAGTAAAGGCTCCAGCATGAGCTGACTGCAGCTAAAGAAACCTCTACAAGCAGAGGTCCTAAAGCAAACCAGACAGCATTAGATGATTTCTCTGTCATCTCATTCACACCAAATCTTTGCGGAACTAGATTTGAGATATAAGATCCAAACAAAAACAAATACACGCACACACACAAAGAGGGAGCGGATATACATATGGCTGATTAACTTTGTTATACTGCAGAAACTAACACAGCATTGTAAAGTAACTATACCCTTAATTTTTAAAAAAGTAAAGCAAGAGGTTGAATAATTCTGAAAAGTTATAAATAAAATACTATACAAGCCATATCATGTGGGGGGAAAAAGGTAAAAGTCACAGATGTCCCTGAAAGATAACTCTTTCCACTTAATCTTTTGACTCATGGAAAACATTTTCCTGGATTAGAATTTCCAGAGAGTGATTCAGGCAATATTTGATCTTCAAGGTGCATGTCTCTCCTCTATAACCCTTCTCAGCAGCAATCAGTGGTGGCAAGAGTAAGGGCTGTGAAATCACACAGACCCGAGTCTGACCTACCCTTTGTGTCCTTGGGGAAAGTTATCAAACTTTACTAAGGTTATCGGCCAAATGCTGGTTTAACACCTGCTGTATTAGTCAAGATTCTCCAGAGGAACAGAACCAATATGGCATATTGATACATATGGTATGGTATCTATAGATATATTTACATAGACATATCCATCTATCTAGAGAGCTTTTAAGGAATTATCTTATGCAGTTGTTGGGGCTGACAAGTCCAGAGTTTATAAGGCAAGCCAGCAAACTTGAAATTCAAATAAGAGTTGATATTGTGGTCCTGAGTCTATAGGCTGGAAATGCAGGCAGCGTTTGTTTGTTGCAATCTGTAGGCAGAATTCCTTTTTCCTCAGGAAACTCCAGTCTTTTCTCTTAAAGCCTTCAATTGATTGCACAAGACCCACCTACATGATGGAGGGTAATTTACTTTACCTAAAATTAATTGATTGTAAATGTTAATTACATCCAAAAAACATCTTCAGAGCAATATATCAACCAGTATTTGATCAAAACAAGTCAGTGATCACTCCTTTTATTTATTAGTATAATGCTTTTTCAACAAAAAGATGCATTAAGTACAATCAATAGAAAAAGTGATATTTTGACCATTTTAAACACAGGCAATTTTCTCCATACAAATTCCTAGTTAAAGAATACCATTCAAAGTAAATCTGAATTGTAGGCCATGTTTGCTTTGGGAATATATATGAAGCAAGAGGAATGGAGAGGGAACATCTCCTATAATGCATGTGTAACCATACCAATTTTTACATATTTTAAAGCAGTATAGTGTTTTGCCTTTATTTTGCCCCTAAAGGATTTTGTTGTTGTTGTATCTTTGCTTGAATTTCAATTTGAGTGAAAAGTAGTCAGGAGTCCCAAGATGATTGAAAACTTGGTAAAGAAATTGGTTCAAAAGAAGAACTGTCTAAAAAATGGCTCTCTCCTGCCCTTTTTCCATCAACCATTATCTACTGTCACCACCTTCAATTACAAGGTTTCCTTGGAGAGAACTGCTAACTTTTTCTACATTGTATTTTATGTAGACCACATTTATTTACTTTTGAGTCAGTGTTAATTATTAAATTCCCTTTCTTTGTTCAACTGCAGCAGTTCTTCAAAAGATAGGTATAGATAGGCAGGCCCAGGAACCTGCATTGTTATAAGCTCCTCGTAGACTTTTCTAACAAAAACTAACGTTTGAGAACCATTGCCTTAAGGTATAAGGTATAATAGAAGACCATCATCCAGGTGGTTTGTTCTCTGTCACATTTCCCAGTTCTTTCCCTTCCAACTGCTAGTGTTTGCAAAGGAAAGACAAATTAATATTATTTTCATGAGCATACTATCATTGTGAGGGCAAAATAGATTTTTTGAAAAAACCAGCATAACCAAATAAAAATCCTTTTTTTCCCTAAATTATGCAATTGTTCTTTCTCTCCAATAAACAGTTGATTCCAAGCAGACCACAAATCAGACAATTTCTGGATATTCAGATTGAAGACATTCATCAGAGGCCCTCACGAATGGTTGTCAGATTTTGGCAAACCTGATCAGAGAAAGGAGAAAAGAAACTCATCATTTATCCACATACACAAGAAATGCAGTATCTACTTGAATTACTGCATGAGTGAGTGGGTGGAACTACCTTAAATAATCAGAACTAGGACAGGGGAGCCGCAGGTCTTTCCTTCCTACTCCCAGTTCTCAGTTCTCTCTCTTTCCTGGGACAGGCTACAGAGCCTTTTGTCCCTAAACCCAGCTTGGTACTTAGTTAACTACTATTTTATATTGTCCTCCTTTTCTCCCCACCCTTTCCAGGATAGAAATTCCTACAGAGTAACAAGTGAGTTTTCCCTGTATTTCTACTCCCTAAAGTTGATTTAAGGCTTCCCAGGTAGCTCAGTGATAGAGTCCCCCTGCCAATGCAGGAGATGTGGGTTCTATCCCTGGGTAGGGAAGATCCCCTGGAGTAGGAAATGGCAACCAACTCCAGTAGTCTTGCCTGGAGAATCCCATAGACAGAGGAGCCTGGCGAGCTGCAATCCATGGGGTCGCAAAGAACTTAGCAACTAAATAACAACAAAATTGATTCACTCATTCATAACTATATAAACATCCATTCCTGCGTGAGAATGTAGGAAAAGAGATGTTACCCATTTTGCTACTATGATGTCATAAATGCAAAATGGACCCCTCTGACGCTAACTTGTTTTTGGTGACATGGGGTACCTCTGATGACCTTCATTGGAAAGGGGACTTTGAGCCAATGGTGAGCAGTACAGACAGTCCCCAAACTTGAAGACTTTAAATTTAACCAATAAGGCAGTTGAATAAGAACTGCATAATATTATGAAAAGAGATGTGACTTGAGAAGTATAAAATGTTAAAAAAAAACAGGCATGCTGTCTATCTAACTATGTGCGGTGCAGGACAGGTATGGAAGGGCTGCTCCACAATGTTGAACCAAGTACAGCACTTGTCCTCATCTTCCTTAAATTCTCATCCTTGGTTCTTAGAGGAGACTTATGAGTCACTCTTGACTCTTGATGCTAATAATCATGTCTTTGGCTGATTGGTTTCTGGATATGTTTATATGTGAGGAAGAGAGTTGCAAAATCTTTAACGTACAGGCTCAGAGCTCTTGGCTCTAAAGGAAGTACTTTAAGAAATGATGCAGCAAATACATTCAATGAATATTTATGGAGTACAGTACCTACTCTTTTCAAGGCATCAGATACGGAAATGAAGTCAATAGTCCTTGTTTTCAGATCTTGACTGCAAGAGTGTGTGTATATGAGGTCGGAAGGGTGGGAAACAGGGTAAAAAAAAAAAAAACAGAGGGAATGAGAGAAAAACAAGTTGAAGTATGTATACAAGTAATCAAAGAAGTGATCTTGTTCCATAAATGAGACTATAGATGAGAGTGTTTAAAATGGAAACATCATCCTGGTCTTGATATAATTTCTTTTAGGAGGAGCTCAGAACAGTGGGCAATGCCCTCTGTGGCTCAGACACTGGCTGATCCAGCCAGCCTTCCCTGCTCACCGTCGTCATCTCTCCTGGTGTGGTCAAACATCGCCCCTGGTGGTCCCACGGCCTCTGTGCTGACTCTATACTTGCACTATTGACTTAAAAACACAACTTCATCTCGCCCTTCACAAGTCCTTCTAATTAGACTCAAATCTTGAGGCCTTGGCATCATAACTCTGGCACCCAACAATGGTGTCTGACCCTTGACAGAGGCTCGGTAAACGTCTGCTGAGCATTACTGGACACCCAGCACAGCGCAGAACACATTGTGAGTTCTAAATGAAGATACTGTTAGGTTAAGCAATGCCATTTTAGAAATCAAGAGATAAAGGTTTTTACAGACCATCTTTCCAAGACTTAGTTAATGTGCAAAGAATTATCTGAAGAGGTGATTAAAAATAAAGAGCCCCTCCCCCACAAATTTGGATTCAGAAGTCTGGAATTGGAATCCATACAATGGGTTTCAAATAAATTACCCAGTTGATTCTAGAGCAGATGTCCCCAATGCTGTGCTTTGGGAAACTCTGCCCTCATTACAGAGCTTTCTAACAAGATGATACTTGTTCTGATTAATTGTACATATTCATCTTGAAACCCAAAGAAAATGGATTTATACAATGTACACCATCTGACATTTCGGTGAGCTGGGTTACAAAACAACTCTGCCTTTGAGTCTTTTGTTCAGACATTATATGTTAGTCCAGTCCAGCCTGCACCAAAAGCTGAGCACCCATGCTCATCTGCAGATAACCTCGTGTGAGATAGGCCTGTGTGCAGTCCCACAGCTAGAGGGAGAAAATTGGGTATCTCAGGAAGGCTTTATTTTATTTTACTTTTTAAAAATTTTTGCCCATGCTATGTGGCATGTGGGACCTTAATTCCCCAACTGGACCACCAGGTAAGTCCCTCTTAGGAGGATTTCAAACACATGTCACTAATTTAATGAATTTGAGCCAACTCTAGGAGATAGTGGAGGACAGAGGAGCCCTGTGTGCTTCAGTCCATGGGATTGCAGAGCGTCAGACACAACTTGGTGACTGAACAACGACATTAATTTACAAGGGCTAAAGAATAAGGATTTCTCTGGTGACCTCAGGACCCAATTTTCTACCTATAGGTTAGATAAAACTTAGCTCTACCAGCACCTGTCCCTAGAAAACTGGAATGCCAGGAAATGAAGGAAAACATTGCTCAGGGTGTCAGTAAATCTATATTGGCTGGAGTCCAAAATAAAATAAATCTTCGCTAAGCCCCACTGTGACTTCAGAGTTAAATACAAGGATTTCATAAATAGGGCAACAGAGTGTCAAGAGCGAAGGCCAGTAAACTAATTTGAATTACAGACCTCAGCCTCCAAGCTCTGGGACTTTGCCTCTGAGAGCCATATTGAAGTGAAGGTAATTAAGACAATCCGTCTTGCAAGGGGAGGGCGCTTTGCAGACTGTTTGAGATTCTGTGAGCATCTCACCCAGACCCCAGTAACCTTTTGAAATATGCTGAACCATGCAGTCAGTATACAGGGGGATTGTTAAGTGGGTAAGAGATGGTGGAGAAATCAGTTTGTAACTGAGATCATTTCATGGGCAGTTTGCCAGCTCTTTAGGAAACTTTACGATAAAGGGCTTTTAATATGAGGTGTTTATGAAGTGCAGTGCGATATAATCTATAAAATCCCTTCAAAGACTATTAAAAAAATTTAAAACATATTATTTCCTAGGTTTTGCTGCCTTAAAAATTAATTCTATCTATTTTGGTATAAGTATTTAGGAGACAGGTTGGTAATAGAAATTATTCTTCAGGACAAAGAGTCAGGACCTTTCCTGCATGTAGTCATTGCCTTCCATTGCTCAGCAGAAAGCTTTCTCAGATGTCAGATTATGGTTATCTTTGTACAAACAAGGATAACACAAGAGATACTTACCAAGTGCAGGTGGTGGCTTTGAAATATTTGGCAAGGCTGAAAAAGGATGACTTGACAACATCTTGGAGGAGAAAGAGAAAATATTTTTATTATTATTTTTTCAATTTTGAGAAAATATTTTTAAATGCCTCAAACTGAAATATGGGAATCAGAACAGTAATGTGGGAAATAGTTACTTACAAGCAATGATTATCACCAAGGAACAGGAGAAGACACGGCTATGATTCCTCCCAGAAACCACCTGAAACAGCAGGATTGCTCAGGCTTAGCAAACTGATTGTATATTTCCAATACATGAGATGTTCTTTTAGACTCGCTATAGATGAATGAAATTAGGATATACTATAGAATGACAGTAATTGAAAGAGTGCAGTATTGGCAAAAGGATAGAAATATAGCTGAAAGGAAAAGAAGAGAAAGCCCAGAAATAGACACAAGTTAAGCGATGTTTTTAATGTTTAAAAATTTTATTTGTCTATTTTAGGCTGTTGGGTCTTCATTACCCTGTGGGTTTTTCTCTAGTTGTGGCGAGTGGGGTCTGCTCTTTGTTGTGGTTTGTGGGTTTCTCAGTGCTGTAGTTTTCTTGCTGTGGAGCAGGGGGCTTCGGGAGTTGCAGCATATGGGCTCAAGAGCTGCGGTTCCTCGGCTCTAGANCTTGGGCATGAAAAAAAAAATGAGTGATTAAGAAAGAAATTTTAAAAATTAAATGAAGCTTGAAATATCTAATCCAATTCTGAGTATAGAAAGAAATTTTATGTTGTAAAAAAAAAAACTGGAAATTAACATGTGATACACTATTATTAACTGAAGTACAGATTTTGTCTTTTTCCAGGGGATCTTCTGAACCAAGGGATTGAAGCTGAGTCTCCTACTTTGCAGGCAAATTCTTTACTGTTTGAGCCACCAGGGAAACCATACCTTATAAACTTTACAATACGAAGTTTCCAGACATTATTAAAAAATTGAATAATGCTTTGCATTGCAATGTTACTGCAAGTGCAAATCACTAGGTAGTCTATAAACTTTAAAATAGAATGCCTTTTTCTTTCTTTTTTTTTTTTTTTAAATGAAATCTATGGGCTACCCTTGTGGCTCAGATGATAAAGAAACTGTCTGTAATGTGGGACACCTGAGTTTGATCTCTGAGTTGGGAATATCCCCTGGGGAAGGAAATGTCAACCCACTCCAGTATTCTTGCCTGAAGAATACCATGGATGGAGAATCCCATGGACAGAGGAGCCTGGCAGGCTACAGTCCCTGGGGTCACAAAGAGTCAGACATGACTGAGCAACTAACACTGTGGCTTTAAAAGATAATTCTTCAAGTAGATTTTTTGTTGTTGCTTTTGTTCAGTACTCAGCACACTCTTAAAAACAATTCACTAAAAATACGATAAGATAAGCAATAATGGCCTTGCCTATAAGACCCTATTTTCTCAAATAAATTTTAATTCTTCACAAAATGCCTTGCTACTTATTTACTGAAATGGAATGAAAACTAGTAAATACTTGGTGCTTCATTTTAAAGATAATAAAAATTTCCCTTTAATAAAAGCAGATGCAGTTTTGTTTTATGGTGAAGACTTCACAGACATAAATGAGAATAAGGAAAAGAAAATGAGTTTTTGGTTGTAGACAGGCAAAGTTAACTGAAAACACAGAAAATCAAGCCCAAAACTGGTAGTGTGAAGGATGACCCAGTGGATGATATAAGGAACTTGGTATCTCAGGAAGAAGGAAATGAGTAGATTCCCTGATACTGTAACAGGTTAGCACTGTGGGAAAGCATTTAATATCAGACAACCCAGCACCAATCCCCCACTGTCACCTTACTTAGTGAAAACAGCTGAGTTATATGGAGGCTAAGGGACAAAGAAAGAATGAGAAGGGTGGAAACAGGAGAGAGAAAGACATGGAATAAGAGAAATTACCCTCCACTGGAATAAATAGAATTACCCAACTACGAAGGTGAGGTCAGACCAGCTCTGTATACCAGATATCAACAGACTCAATTTAGCCTGAAGAGATGCCCTCAAATAGGTAAGTGTGAGAGAGAGGGTAATATACCATACTTCCTTTACTTTCTCATGGGTTGGACCTCCTTCCATAACCTGAGAAAGTGGCTTGTGTGTTAGATGTGTTTCCTGAAAATAGCAAAATCATAAATTTACCATCAAGGAGTATTTGGACTATACGTCCTGAAAATCTTTTGAACAAAGAAATGAGGGACTATTGCATTTCTCACCTAGGTCAAATATTATATGCTTACATCTTATCCATGACAGGAGCATAAAATATCAGATGTACTCTCCTAGTTTTTATTTAGACTATGTTGTAACCTTTGAAAACAGGTGTTTTCCTACTTTAAAACTGACCCAGAGAAAGATGTTTCTAGATCTACAGCAGAAAGTTCTTTCTCCCAATAAATTTTTCAAAATTCATACCCCGAAAGGTATATAATGAAAAAGATCTTTCTTCTCTATAAACAAGTCTCTCAAGAAGCTCATTCTCTGCCTTGATTTTTCTTCAGTGCAGATAAGATTTTCATAGACAACATTCTAATCACCCCCTAAGCCTTCAGTACTCCATGAAGTGAAGTGAAGTCACTCAGTCATGTCCGACTCTTTGCGATCCCATGGAGCCTACCAGGCTCCTCCCTCCATGGGATTCTCCAGGCAAGAGTACTGGAGTGGGTTGCCATTCCTTCTCCAGGGAATCTTCCCGACCCAGGGATCGAACCCAGGTCTCCCGCATTCCAAGCAGATGCTTTAACCTCTAAGCCACAGTTTTCTGCATATTTTAACATTTAATTAAATGCACACATATTTTCTAGTCACTTTAATGATTAAACAAAACACTGTGAAAACATTGTAATCATATAATTTATTACTCGACTCAAACTTGATTTCTTTGTTTAAACTGACTCAAATTTAATTTCTTTGTTTCAAATCTGACTGGGCAATTTGTTCCCACAATTACTAAATAAAGTAAACATTTTCTTATTGAAAAGTCCATAAACATATCTATTTTCAATTATGCTTCAAAAATACACCCAGGAGTACATTTGCAAATAAGATGCTTTAGCTAATCATTTTATTAATTTTGCCATTTGAACTTGGCAAACCAGTTTTTCAAAGCATGGTGTGTAAAAAGGGGCTTATTTTTGTGTTTTTTATATAGTAAGTTTCAGCTGCTGATTTATTTCATGCAAATAATTAAATACCAAATTACAATATGTGGTGAGTAGAAAATTGCTAACAACTGAATATGCCTATCAAACCTGAGGAATATTAAAATGTGTATATGGGTTCAGTTCAGTTAACAGAAAAATTGGATTCCAATCATTTACTCTTGATAGCAATTTTGCCCTCTGTTCTTAGGTTCACTTGATATAACATTACAAGACAAGCTATATTTGCAAAATACCACCTGGGAACATGCCTTGCACAAAATCCATTCTTTGCTTAATAGTTTTATGCATGTTTTGTATATCGTTTGAAAAGTCTTCAAGTACACAGTTGACATGTAACCAACGGATTCTGCTTCTCCACTTTTCAATAGAAAGTAGCACAGATAAAAATCAAAATATAAGAAGGTTTCTGTAGAGTAATATATCAAAGAAGCTGATTAAAAATGGAAAGGTTTCTTATGCTTCATAAAGTCCTAATATCTGTGAACGTTGAAATACTAATTAACAGAATAATTGTGTGAGAAGACCCAAAATAATATTTTCACATTAATCCTTCTATTTAAAGAAAGGCTTTTTCACACCTGCTACTCAGGTTGCTGTATACCTTCATTAACTTAATTTCTTGTCAGAAAAAACATTGTGGCTTTACTAATGGTAATACAGGGCCTGAAAACATTACCAATGCTATATAAATATACATGTACTGGGAAGAAAACAAATTTTAAGTGTTATTATTATATGTTATAATAATGACACCTCTTTCAAAATGCCATTCATATTTTTGGCACTTTTGATCTTCATTAATTAGTTTTATCTTAAATTAAAGAAAATATCCCACTGAAATCTTTAAAAATGCATATTATTTAGTCACAAGGGATGTGTATGTGAAAGAAATGAGAGATTAGAGTAACTATCAATTTGTCATAAACAAAGTCATTACTGTCCTTCATACAATGAATTAATGTTATCATATTTGTACACATATAAATTGGCATAGTAATATATGCTAATACTCAGTAGGTTTATCCATATTATCTCTTTTAGTATAAAGGCTTTCTCCATATTACTCTTTTACTATAAAACAATCCTATGAGTAGGTGGTACTATATTTTTTCTTTTAATTTCATAGGTAAAGAGATTGAGGCCTATATTTTCAATTCCTTTGAAACTTTTAAAAGGGAAAAAAATAAAAATTACGTGACAGTTTTCACATTAATCAAGAATAGCATTGCATCTTATCCTCAGTGATACCCAATAACTAAATAAACATTTCTAGGTCTTCTAAGAATGTTCCACTGGACCCTGGTTTCAGGAATTCTGAGTATTACATGAAAATTATTGCAGCATCCAATATGTTTGGAAAGTTTTAGTCAAAGTTAAAATTTTCTTTTACCCCACTCCAGTACTCTTGCCTGGAAAATCCTGTGGTCGGAGGAGCCTGGTAGGCTGCAGTCCATGGGGTCGCTAAGAGTCAGACACGACGGAGCAACTTCACTTTCACTTTTCCCTTTCATGCATTGGAGAAGGAAATGGCAACCCACTCCAGTAGTTCTTCCTGGAGAATCCCAGGGACAGAGGAGCCTGGTGGGCTGCCGTCTATGGGGTCACAGAGTCGGACACGACTGAAGTGACTTAGCAGTAGCGGCAGGACTTCTTAGAACCTAAAGTATGACAATGTACTAAGACTATAATTTGCTCAATTTTCAAAACTGTTAAACTAGAGAAACTTCCTTTTTCAGACCTTCTCTTGAAAAACCAGTATCTGGCCACACATGTTTTCAGAATATCGCTTTAGACTTTTGTGTATCCTAGTGATTAGTCATATGTTCTTTGAAAGTGTTAGTCCTTTGAAAACAATATGTCATTTCAAGTTGCAGTTTTTGTGCCTGAATTATTTGTCCTATGAGGGAAGAAAACTGATCATAAACCTGTATATTTATATAATAAATGAAAACAATGTTCACTGCTCAGTTCTAATATTTGGTGTGTTTCAGTCAGGCATTTTAGTTCTAAGCCACAAAAACAAATTCAAGTTGTTATCAGCAGAAAAGAAATATACTAAAAAAATATTAGTAACTCATACAGTCTACAGGAGAACTGGAGAACCAGACTCAGAAACAGCTTAAGATGGTCTTTAAGATTATGCTGTAAAACTGCTGCCACCCAACCAGTTCCAGTGCAAACCACTGCTAAGACTAGCATTACTGCTGTGTGACAGTGACAGCTGACAGTGGGTACTATAGTTGGTACTGCTACAACACTTGTCCCAGAAACTCAACCCTATTTTCACTACCTCCATCATCAGGAGGAAGTTTATAGCTTCCTCTTGCTTGTTATTAGATTCTGAATCATTTTCTGGGGTATATCCATTTGATTAGTGAATCCAAGGACATGTACCTGCAACGTACCTGAAGGGAGGCTGGAAAATAAAGTATTTGACAATTTCCTATTCCACCCTCCCATCAAGACTCATAGTGTAAGGAACTCCTCAATCCCTAAGAAGCAGTTCAGGTACTAAATAGTTAAAATGGATTATAAATATTCACCAAATGGAGGCACAAATCTCCTGTGTAAGTTAGCTCAAATGGCTATGGCTTGCTTCATGTCTAGCCATCCATTTCCTAATTTGATAAAGCTATGGAATTCTAAAAAAAATTTAAAAAATCTCATTAATTCACATATATAATAGCATTTGTATGTTTATCAGGAATGCCTAAGTTCTGTAACAGGAGCTTGAAGCTCCTAAAATGGTGCTTAAGATAGATAAAGATATTTTTTGTCTAAACTTTATTGTAAACTAAAACTATAATCAAGTGATAAGCCTCTGAAAATTTATCTTCTAGTTTATCTGCTCTGAGAAAAATGAAGTGCTCAGTCATATCTGACTTTTTGTGATCCTATGGACTGTAGCCAGCACCAGGCTTCTCTGTCCATTGGATTCTTCAGGCAAGAGTACTGAGGTGGGTTGCCATTTCCTCCTCCAGGGGATCTTCCCGACCCAGGGATTGAACCCAGGTCTCCCACATTGCAGGCAACGCTCTGAGAAAACATAATCTATTTTCTACTCTCATCTCCTACCTCAAGGTAGAGATCAACAATTAATTGTAGTTTATGTTCTAACATTCAAAACTGGGTTTCCCTTGTGGCTCAGCTGGTAAAGAATCCACCTTGCAATGTGGAAGACCTGGGTTTGATCCCTAGGTTGGGAAAATCCCCTGGAGAAGGGAAAGGCTACCCACACCAGTATTCTGGCCTCTCCATTGTCCATGGAATTCTCCATTCCATGGACTGTAATGTCCATGGTGTCACAAAGACACGACTGAGTGACTGAAGAACCCAATCACAGTAGGTAATCATAGGACATGTCATGTTATAATCCTTTATCAGAATCTTTTGTTATTAAGTCAATTTTTGACAGGGAATACACATTTTGAAAAGTCTTTTGTTCAAAGGATGAGTGACTATGGATTGGTGACTATTAATCTCTGTTAAGGAGATAAAACAAAGTTAATCACTTCCGAGAATATAGCCAAGATCCCAGTCATCTAATGACAGTCTCTCCATATGCATTCTAGTGCCTTAACATTTTGAGTAGTTTTAAAAATTTCTCCCCAGGAGTAAATATTTGTTGGATATATAGGGTACAGCATTTAAACTTAATAGTTTCCATCACGTTGAGCAAGAAAATAACAGGTCTGTGTTAATGTCATGATTTTTCTTACCTACAGAATGTCTCAGGATTCCCTAATAGTTCAGTTGGTAAAGAATCTGCCTGCAGTGCGTGAGACCTGGATTCAATCCCTGGGCTAGGAAGATCCCCTGGCAAAGAGATAGGCTACCCACTCCAGTATTCTTGGGCTTCCCTTGTGGCTCAGCTGGTAAAGAATCTGCCTTGCAATGTAGGAGACCTGGGTTCAATCCCTAGGTTGGGAAAATCCCCTGGAGGAGGGAAAGGCTACCCACTCCAGTATTCTGGCTTGGAGAATTCCATGGACTGTATGGTCCATGGCGCTGCAAAGAGTCAGACACGGCTGAGCAACTTGCACCCATAGAATGCCTCAAGTGTCAAGCACAGCCCCCAAGAAAATGAAGTGTTACTCCAGGGACAATTATATGTACAAAGCATCTGCCTACAATGTGGGGGACCCAGGTTCTATTCCTGGGTTGGGAAGATCCTCTGAAGAAGGAAATGGCAACCCACTTCAATACTCCTGCCTGGAAAATCCCATGGACAGAGGAGCGTGGTAGGCTACAGTCCATGGGATCACAAAGAGTTGGACACAAATGAGCTACTTCACTCACTCATTCATCAGATACCAAAGTATCTAATATGGCACTCAATTAATCTACATTATTTTATGCTGCAGTTTTCAGAAGGAAACTTTTTCTGTAAGATAATACAATTTAATGTCCCCTAACTCTATCTTTTTAGGCTCCACGGGTTCCAATTATAGAGGACATTATAGAGTGTCTTAGGGGTTCCCTGGTGGCTCAGATGGTAAAGAATTCACCTGCAATGCAGGAGACCCGAGTTTGATCCCTGGGTCAGGAAGATTCCCTGGAGGAGAGCATGGCAACCTACTCTAGTATTCTTGCCTGGAGAATTTCAAGGACAGAGGACCTGGTGGGCTATAGTCTACAGGGTCACGGAGTCAGACATGACTGAGCGACTAACGTACATAGTATGTCTTAGCAGCACATATACACACACTCCCTAGAATTTAATGGCTACTTTCTTTATTGTGAGATTATATAAGCTTCCTTTATTTTTATTCAGAGCTGCTCTCTCTGCAGGAAGCTTCTTTCCACAATGAGAAAGTGGCCCTCAATTTTACATTCTCTTCACTAAAAGTTGCCTGTGTTAGACACTGTATTTACTATAGTCTGTAGATAGATTATTACCTCATCCCTAGGCTTACAGGAAGCAGTCCATTAAATCCAGCTTCCTGATCTCACTTAGGAATAGAAAGATGGGGACTGCTGCTGCTGCTGCTGCTAAGTCACTTCAGTCGTGTCCGACTCTGTGCAATCCCATAGATGGCAGCCCACTAGGCTCCTCTGTCTCTGGGATTCTCCAGGCAAGAACACTGGAGAGGGTTGCCATTTCCTTCTCCAGTGCGCGAAAGTGAAGTCGCTCAGTCGTGTCCGACTCTTAGCGACCCCATGGACTGCAGCCTACCAGGATCCTCCGTCCATGGGACTTTCCAGGCAAGAGTACTGGAGTGGGGTGCCATGGCCTTCTCTGGAAAGATGGGGAAGGATCACACTATTCTATTTATTTAAACTATCTTCCTTCAGTCTCCTTGAGGACAATACTCAAGAAATACAGTTATTTAGAACTTTCTTTACTGAAGCTATGGGGGAGTTTTTAATGAAAATATAATGTGAACCTGCTGTATGGCACAAGGGGCTTTTGTGATGACTTAGAGAGTTGGGATACAGATGGAAGGAGGTCCAAGAGGGAGGAAATATATGTATACATACAGCTGATTTGTTATATAGCAGAATCTAACACAACTTGGTAAAGCAATTATACTCCAATTAAAAAGAACAAAGAATAATGGGGAAAATTTAAAGCTGTTCTTAAAACTTTTCTCAATCCCAAAACAGTCACTTAGAAAATCAAGCCCTTCACAAATTTCATTTAAATATCTTTATTCTTTTTCATACATTCCCACTACCAACTGGGTTTCTTTTATAGGCTCCTTAGCACCCTGAAAAGCAACACCTTTAGAAAACTCCTCTGTGCAAATCTCTATTCATCTGTTTAGAAATGTCTGCAACAGAAAATGGTTTTGCTGCCTGGATTCTTCTGCCTCCTTCTTTCGTTTATATTCTCAGTCTGAGTAGCTTCAATTCTAATTAGCCCACTCAAAGGCTTCATCATAAGAACAAGATAAATATTGGGAAGGGACCAGGTGCTGAATGTTATGTTCCTTTAGATATGATTTCCTCTCTCAATCTCCTCTCCAGTTTACTTTGAAGACTTGGGTTTTATTAGCTGATACCCCTGTTGTGTTCACCAATTTTACATGTTATAAGAAAATATGTACTTTATTAGGAGAGAACAATATAACAAAATGAAAATCATATTTTCTAAAATTCATCTATTCTGAAATGCCCTTGCTATCACACTTTTTATGTAGAGTCAAGCTTAAATTTTATCTTTCTTCCTCCTTAAACTTGACAGAGTAAGAAGATTTTACAGGATGCACATAACTGCTCTTCACTTTGAAATTAGCCAGAATTGGAAATGTTTTCCCTCTGTCATATTTCCTGGAAATATCATCAGTTTTGTCTTTTAAAGTAGTAAGCTGAAAATTGCTCATACAATGCCAAAGACCAGTCCTGATAACTAATGTCCAATGAAGAAGAAATAATGATTATTTTTTGCAACAATGAAGAAAAATGTATATGTAATGATTTAATGAGTTATTGAAATGTTCTAATAACTG
Organism: Aepyceros melampus; assembly: GCA_006408695.1. Classification (NCBI taxonomy): domain Eukaryota; kingdom Metazoa; phylum Chordata; class Mammalia; order Artiodactyla; family Bovidae; genus Aepyceros; species Aepyceros melampus. The sequence continues at coordinate 38,632 of SJXQ01012951.1, read as the reverse complement.
GGTCTAAGGAAGAATTATTACATACATATTATCTCTGTGTTCAAAGTCATTAAAACATCTAAAAATATTATTTCTCAAAATAGCTAGTTTGACTTAGGTATTGATAAAGTAATTAACTAAAATGAGCAATTTCAAGTCCATTCTCTCATGTCCTGCTTACATAAGATTTATTATTTTCTCATTTCCTTGCCATTGTAAAGCTACAAATGAGAATACAGTTAAAGCATGGGACAAATTTTCAATCTTTTTCCAAATTTAATACAAGGTGAAAATATGGTAAAAAACAAATGAAAACAAACACAACATGTTGCAAATCAGCAAATCAATACTTTTAAAATTCAAAGGAGAAAAGTGCATTTTTAAGTTTATAGTCACCGGAAGAAACATAATTCTAATTAATAGGATTTACAATGTCATTTCATGCATGCCTGCGTACTTGGTCTCTCAGTCATGTCTGACTCTAGACAGGTAAAATAGCTATGATAAGTAAAAATGTGTTGTAGAGCTAAGTCACACTGAAATTGTTATGTAGTTATAAAAAGGCTCTAGAGAGAGAGATTCTGGGTTCAAATCTCAGCTTTACCCATTTTCTAACTACCTAGCTTTAACAAGTTAAATTCTCCGTGGCTCAGTTTTTCCTGTAAAGTAGAGATAGTAAGGCTATTGTAATCATTTTATAGGTTTATACTTAGACAGCCCTGAAAAATACCTGGCAAATAGGATAGGACAAAATATGTGTTATTTTTTATTGTTGTGTGTCGTTGTTGCTGTTGTTTGTATTTGCAGTACTACGCACTGTAAGACAATAGCACACTTTATTAAATAAGCTTTTTAAAAAAGATTTTTTTTTATTTATGGCTGCACTGGATCTTCATTGCTGCATGCAGGCTTTCTCCAGTCGAGGGGAGAGGAGGCCACTCTTCACTGCAGTGTGCAGGTTTCTCATTGTGGTGACTGCTCTCATTGCAGAGCACGGGCTCTAGGCATGCGAGCTTCAGTAGTTGTGTCACGTTGTCTAGTAGCTGCTAGGGGGCTCTAGGGTGCTGGAGTAGTTGTGGTGCATGGGGTTTAGTTGCTACAGGGCATGTGAAATCTTCCTGGAGCAGGGATCAAACCCATGTCCCCTGCATTGGCAGGAGGATTCCTAACCACTGGACCACCCAGGGAAGCCCCTAAAATAAACTTTTAGAGAAATATGCATGGCTCATCTTTCTTTAAATTCTCAAAACTAATCCTGTGAAATATATACATTAATAATGGCAAATTCTTGATAAGACTGCCTTTTGAAAATAACGTTATTGTATGTAATTTCAAAAATAAACCTATGTTATCTCAAGCATTTAGACTAGAAGTCATTTAGGATCTAATATGTGCTGAGTCACTTCCCTCATCTGACTCTGTGTGACCCTAGGGACTGTAGCCTGCCAGGCTCCTCTGTCCGTGGGATTTCCCAGACAAGAGTACTAGAGAGGGTTGCCATTTCCTTCTCCAGGGGATCTTCCAGATGCAGGGATCAAACCGCATCTCCTGCATTGGCAGGTAGGTTCTTTACCACTAGTGCCACCTGTGGAGAAGGAAATGGCAACCCACTCCAGTGTTCTTGCCTAGAGAATCCCATGGACAGAGGGGCCTGGTGGGCTGCTGTCCATGGGGTTGCACAGAGTCGGACACAACTGAAGCGACTTAGCAGCAGCAGCAGCAGTGCCACCTGGGAAGCTCAGATGGATGGATCCAAATTTATCACAGGAGAATGATGCTAGAATTTAGCATAATAAAGACAAACCTCAGATTATTCTTAAGTAGAAGTTCTAGAACACGCTTACCATGAGGCACAATTCCTCAAAACAAGGAAAAATAGATTTCACATTTAGCCAGAATGATTAAATGTCTCATCCGGCTATGAGGTTAATTGCCAAGAACAATGAATTATTGTAAATTAAATGGAGAGGACTATTTATATTGACTCAGAAAGATTAACTGTGGTATTCTTCTGCTTACTAATCCAAACATATTAGTCTTTTCACTTTCTCATTTTCCCTTATTTATTAAATATTATCTGCTCATAAAAGTCAGTCTCAAAGTCTAATACTTCAAAAAACATTGACTAATTGATATCCCTTTCCCCAAGGGAAGTCATCACTCTCATTTAAATTCAGACTGCAGCTGTTTTCTCTTTATCCATGTGTCCATTTATTCTGAGCAGGCTTTACTTTTAGGTAACTGTTCATATGCATGTTTCTTCTGTAAATAGAAAACTATAAAGTTCCTTGAGATCCAAGACACATTTCAATAGGTTCTATTCCCCTAATTTATCTACAATATCACCTTGAACACTGTAATTTCATCAATATGTGTTACTTAATGAAAGAAAAGAAAAGAGAAATGGACAAATTATCCACTTTTTTATATTAGAAAATTCTGGAATTGTCCATTTGAAGTTAAATACAATACTATTGCAAATGACTTAATATTTGCTAGTGGATCAATGACAGTAAGAATGTGATTGATATGAAAACAATTTCAGAGTTAAATAAAACATAAAATAAGAAAAAGTGAGCCAATTGTTATTATAATATTTGTTTTTAGAGAAAAAACTTTTTTTTTATTTTCAAATTATTGCAAAGAAATTCCAGTGGACTTTCCCTAAGGTATTTTCATTGACTTCATTATCTGATGGATAGATGGCAGCCTGCAAAATTATGCCCTCTTCCTAAGTAGTATTCTGCTTCTACATCACTCAACCATTAAATGCCCCATAGCCAGGTGACAGTCTCAGCAAAATACATCTAGTATTATATCAAAGCTTGTCATTCTTCTTGCCAGTGGCCTGACCATAAAGGGTGTCTGAATCAGAGCAAGCTACTGAAATTCAATCAAACTAGAGAGTGTGTATTGGGAGACTGGGGACAATAGAGATCAGAGTGACAGGGAGGGCAGGATTTTACAACTGCTGTAAAGGGTAAGGACAAATTTCTCACATGAAAATAGATATTTTAATTAGAAACAGAATGATTATTTGCAGTATTACAACTGTCTATAAAATATAATGTCCATAAGTAGTCATTATTCAAATAATTTAGGCTCCCTTGGAGCATTGTGCAACTAGTATATAAAAACCCAAGGGAATTTGGAAACGCCAACAGTGGACACAAAATGGTAATTCTGTATGATAAACAGAGTGTTCTAATAAATGCAGTTAAGACTTTTTTTCATTCTTCTTTTCAGTAAATGGCATCTGGGAACTGAAGAGGAGTTATTTGGAGAAAAATAAAATTCATCTATAAACTACATTTATAACACAATAAATTAAAAGCAGTATAAGGAGCAAATGTAAAAAATGAAACCATGAAAAATTAGAAGAAAACATGGTACTAAAAAGAAAAAGATGAATAATTTTATTTTTTTAATATAAATTTATTTGTTTTAATCGGAAGTTAATTACTTTACAATATTATATTGGTTTTCCCATACATCATCATGAATCTGCCACAGGTATACATGTGTTCCCCATCCTGAACTCCCCTCCCTCCTCCATCCCCGTGCCATCCCTCTGGGTCATCCCAGTGCACCAGCCCCAAGCATCTAGTACCATGCATCGAACCTGGACTGACAATTCATTTCATATATGATATTATACATGTTTCAATGCCATTCTCCCAAATCATCCCACCCTCTCCCTCTCCCTCAGAGTCCAAAAGACTATTCTATTCATCTGTGTCTCTTTTACTGTCTCGCATACAGGATTATTGTACCACCTTTCTAAATTCCATATATATGCGTTAGTATACTGTATTGGTGTTTTTCTTTCTGGCTTACTTCACTCTGTATAATAGGCTCCAGTTTCATCCACCTCATTAGAACTGATTCAAATGTATTCTTTTTAATGGCTGAGTAATACTCCATTGTGTATATGTACCACAGCTTTCTTATCCATTCATCTGCTGATGGACATCTAAAAAAAAAATCCTTGCATGGCAAAAAAATGAAAGGTGAAGTCAAAAGACATAAGAAAGAAGAAAGTGTGGTAATGTCTATTATTAAAAAAAATAGGGATAATATTTCTATATATAAAATTCCTAGAAATAAAAAATAATTATAATAAAAAGCATTATATAGAATGTATTTATTGAATATAAGGATGTTGATCCTTAAGTTTTTAAAAATTCAAATTAAAACTGTACATGGTTATTTCTCTTCTATCAATGTGGCAAAAATTCAGTATTAGCATGCTCTTGCAGTGGCTGTACAGAAGCCACCACTCTGCACAACTGGAGGGAATGAGAAATGGTACAAGTCTCAAAGGGCAGCCTAATAACATTTAACAACATTACAAAAAAACTTACCTATTGACTATGAAAGTATACACTTACGAACTTATAAATAAACCAACATATTTATTAAATGAATGAACAAGGTATGCTATGCAGCACTGTTTGTAATAGTAAAAGACTAGAAAAGACTGAAATGATCCTCTGTATGTGACTAAATAATGGAAAATTACAAAAACAAGAATTCGATGGAACCACTACCATAAGAACTATCTTTGTGTATAAGGAGGTATCTCCATGATATTTTGTTCAGTGAAAAAAGCAGGGAGTAAAGCAATATAGAATGTACTGGGTTTTTTTCTATATAAATTAAAAAAGAAAGCAGAGTTATATATTCATATTCACCAGCAATGTTATACATAATATTAACTAATACACAGAATGGCTTTTAGAAATGGTTAACCATTGGCACAGAGAAAAAGAACATAAGAGGACAGGAGGAAAACAAGATTTTCATTGACTCAGTTTTGTGTTGAAAGAATCATGCAAATATATAGTGTATTTTTAAAACCTTTAAAACCTCTTATTAGTGTATAGCATGTAACATATTGTTTGCTTAAATGATATTTGAAATATTTTGGCTCATATAGAAGATGGCTACTTATAGAACTGCTTATAGTTCTCATTCCATAATCATCAAATTCATTCCTTGTCTGGGCATGTAAGGAACATATTGCAGAAGGAAATGCTCACTAATTTAGATCATTTAACAGAAAACAAAACATAGAGAATATAGTTTTTCAACTCGTGTCAAGGCAAAGATTATACCAGTTCTAAGGAGCATCTGTCAGATGCTATTATCCCTATGCTCAAATAGCCTCTCTCAAAAACATCACAAGTATAGTACTGGGTAAATTTTCCATGTCTTTTTATAATATTTAAAATTCTACCCTTTCAAACATTTATTTAGCCCTGTGATTTAAGCAAAAATAAGATGGCTATAATTACTTTCAAAAAGGGAAACAGTTGCAAAAAAACACTGAAACATCTTGGCTGGCTTATTTATACAGAATATAATAGAATCAAGCCTTGAGGTAGATTATCTGACTCCAAATTAGCACTGTAAATCATATCCAATGGCTCTTGACTCCCATAAAATGATATCCCAATGTTTTTGGCCAGTACATATAGCCCTCCATAACTAGATTCCTATCTATTTTTCCATTACTGCCATATATATCTGTTATGCACCACCCATACTGAGGTTTTCTGTTTTTCCACCTTGGATTTTTCAGTTGTTTTCCCTTAAGATTGCCATGGCCTCAAATTACCTACCATCTCAAATGCTGTCTTTTAAAAATTATTTTTTAAATGGAAGATAATTGTTGTACAATGTTGTGTTAGTTTTGGCTGCATAACAACATGAATTTACTCTAAGTATACATATATCCCCTCCCTCTTGAGCATCCCTCCCAATGCCCCCCGCCCCATCCTACCCCTCTAGGTCATCACAGAGCACTGGGCTGAGCTTCCTGTGCTATATAGCAGCTTTCCAATATATATATTTTACACATGGTAGTGTATATATATCATCTATTTCTGCTTATGGACTATGCCAAAGCCTTTGACTGTGTGGATCACAATAAATGGTAGAAAATTCTGAAAGGGATGGGAATACCAGACCACCTGACCTGACTCTTGAGAAACCTACATGCAGGTTAAGAAACAACAGTTAAAACTGGACATGGAACAACAGACTGGTTCCAAATAGGAAATGGAGTATGTCAAGGCTGTATATTGTCACCCTGCTTATTTAACTTATATGCAGAGTACATCATGAGAAACCCTGGGCTAGAGGAAGCACAAGCTGGAATCAAGATTGCCAGGAGAAATATCAATAACCTCAGATATGCAGATGACACCACCCTTATGGCAGAAAGTGAAGAAGAACCTAAAGGGCTTCTTGATGAAAGTGAAAGTGGAGAGTGACAAAGTTGGCTTAAAGCTCAACATTCAGAAACTAAGATCATGGCATCTGGTCCCATCACTTCATGGGAAATAGATGGGGAAACATGGAAACAGTGGCTGACTTTATTTTTCTGGACTCCAAAATCACTGCAGATGGTGATTGCAGCCATGAAATTAAATAACACTTATTACTTGGAAAAAAAGTTATGACCAACCTAGAAAGCATATTAAAAAGCAGAGACATCACTTTGTCAACAAAGGTCCGTCTAGTCGAGGCAATGGTTTATCCAGTGGTCATATATGGATGTGAGAGTTGGACTGTGAAGAAAGCTGAAAGAAGAAAGAAGCAGCTGAAAGAAGCTGCAGAAGAATTGATGCTTTTGAACTGTGGTGTTGGAGAAGACTCTTGAGAGTCCCTTGGACTGCAAGGAGATCTGACCAGTCCCTCCTAAAGGAGATCAGTCCTGAGTGTTCACTGGAAGGACTGATGTTGAAGCTGAAACTCCAATACTTTGGCCACCTGATGCAGAGAGCTGACTCATTTGAAAAGACCCTGATGCTGGGAAAGAATGAAGGCAGGAGGAGAAGGGGACAATAGAAGATGAAATGGTTGGATGGCATCACCAATTCAATGGACATGGATTTGGATGGACTCCAGGAGTTGGTGATGGACAGGGAGGCCTGGCGTGCCTGGGGTCCTAAAGGGTCGGACACGACAGAGCGACTGAACTGAAATGATATTCTCAATTTACCCCACCCTCTTCTTCCCCTGCTGTGCTATCTTCTCAATGACATTTTCCCTAATCATTCACTCTGTAGTATGGATCTTCCTTCACTTAGGATATGAAAAATATCATTTTTTTATGATCACTTTTCTTGGCATATCTTGTCCATCCATCTAGATTAAAAACTTTATGTGGATAGATTTGCAATTTTTTAATCTTACTGTTTCCTATATACATCTATAATAAAATTTGGTGAGAATGAATATATATTCAGAGACAATAATAAGAGCTTAAAGAAAGATAGATCTGAAGACAATAGGATAATATAGAAATGGGGGAAAAAATTGCAACATGAAAACAAGTGATTGAAATTGAGGACCGAATCAATGTAGGAAGGTAAATGAGTAAAATAAGGCCGATGAAAAGAATATGTTATTGCTGTTAATGGAGAGACTATTTGTAAATGAAAGCTGGTTTCACGGAAACTTGCCAGGTCTATTTTGAAAAGTCTAAGAAATAAATGGAAATAAAAGATATACCCTCAGGATAAAAGTAAGTATTCCATAAATAGAGTGTGTTTCTATTTACGTAGAGATTATTTTTAACACTAAGAGAATGAATGAGATCAGAGAAGGGGAGAGAAGGACAGAGAGGAAAGAACCCATCCTAGGAAAAGCACAGCATTCTCCAGCAAGGGTGGGAAGGTCAAACAGACCCATGAAAGAGACTAATATATTAGGAGAGGTAAAAGGAACGAAACCAACACACTCCAGCACTACATACCCTAAGAACAGAGAGGTTTTTACAAGAAGATAAAGGAAGGAAACAACTCTGTCAAATTCCATGGTTCAAGTATAGTTCCATCAGGGTATTCATATGTTTGTATGAAGAATAGTATATATATGTATGTATACACACATATGTGTATATACACACACACACATGTGTGTGGGTGTTTATAATATATATGCTAATAGAGGTAAATATAAATCACTCATGCTGGTTACCATCTACTCTAATAAATTTCCTAATTCTAGCATGTAGTAACAAAGCCATTTAACTTATATGCAGAGTACATCATGAGAAACACTGAGCTGAAGAAGCACAAGCTGGAATCAAGATTGCCAGGAAAAATATCAATAACCTTAGATATGCAGATGACACCACCCTTATGGCAGAAAGTGAAGAGGAACTAAAAAGCTTCTTGATGAAAGTGAATGAGAAGAGTGAAAAAGTTGGCTTAAAGCTCAACATTCAGAAAACAAAGATCATGGCATCTGGTCCCATCACTTCATGGCAAATAGATGGGGAAACAGTGGAAACAGTGTCAGACTTTATTTTCTGGGGCTCCAAAATCATTGCAGATGGTGACTGCAGCCATGAAATTAAAAGACGCTTACTCCTTGGAAGGAAAATTATGACCACCTAGACAGCATATTGAAAAGCAGAGACATGACTTTGCCGACTAAAGTCCGTCTAGTCAAAGCTATGGTTTTTCCTGTGGTCATGTATGGATGTGAGAGTTGGACTGTGAAGAAGGCTGAGCGCTGAAGAATTGATGCTTTTGAACTGTGGTGTTGGAGAAGACTCTTGTTGAGAGTCCCTTGGACTGCAAAGGAGATCCAACCAGTCCATTCTGAGGGAGATCAGCCCTGGGATTCCTTTGGAAGGAATGATGCTAAAGCTGAAACTCCAGTACTTTGGCCACTTCATGCAAAGAGTTGACTCATTGGAAAAGACTCTGCTGCTGGGAGGGATTGGGGGCAGGAGGAGAAGGGGACGACAGAGGATGAGATGGCTGGATGGCATCACTGACTCGATGGGCGTGAGCCTGAGTGAACTCTGGGAGTTGGTGATGGACAGTAAGGCCTGGCGTGCTGCAATTCATGGGGTTACAAAGAGTCAGACACGACTGAGAGACTGAACTGAACTGAACTGAACTGAATAACAAAGAATATCAGGAAATTTTCTGTCTGTCATTTTTCACCCTAACTTTTACTGTGGAAAGCTAACATTCTTATGCTGTTGACTTTGGAAGCACCATTTGAGGCATAATGAGTCTGGATCATTTTGAGGATACCAAGAAAAAAGCTAAGTTTATCACTAATGCATTTAATGGGAAAACTTTCTTATACATTCATTTTCAGAGCTTGCAAGGTCATTATAGTCTATTAGGAGTACTTTAAAGACAAAAGATGAAACATTCTATTTGAAGCCACTATATTCAATGCATTATCATTATTCCATTAGTGTAATAGGGGTTACCTGTTTCAAAGAGTAAGACTACTTTATAATAATAGGTGATTTTTTTTCCCCATTACCTTTTAAGTAGGTCCTGTTACAACCCCCTCTCACCACAATCTCTGCCTACAATAATGAATGAGAATAACAAACAATTCAGACAAGGATTTGTAATCCTGTACAGACAAGTCTGTAATTACAGACACTGTAATTGAAAATAAATATCCCTAATGTCATTTTACATATTAATTCAAAGATATTACATTTTTACTTTCTGGAATATATCCTATGCAATGATTGCTTACAAGAAAACAATTCACTTTTTTTTTTTCTTTTTGAAATTCAGTCTTTTCAAAATGGAAAGGAAAGTGTGAGATAAACACATCTATCCCATGCATGTCTAATCTGCTATTGTTTAGATAAAAAAGTGCTTTTAGCTTAAAATGAAAACACAGTGATCAGAATGTTTCAATGTAATTTTTTGAATAGAATTCTGCTCTGTTCCTTCAGTAGAAAGGCACTCACTTTTTAACAAATTATGTAGGTTTTGAGCAGTCCTTTATCAAATCAAGAGAAAATGACTTAAGACAACATGCACTGATATTCTCCTTTTTAAAATTGTAAATGTGAACATTTTGAGTGAAACCTATGCATGTATATTTGTTGTTGTTCAGTCTCTAAGTCGTATTCAATTGTTTGTGACCCCATGGACTGTAGCAATTCAGGCTCCTCCTCTTCCAGTATCTCCCGGAGTTTACTCAAATTCATGTCCATAGAGTCAGTGATGCTATCTAGCCATTTCATCCTCTGCCACCTCCTTCTCCTTTTGCCTTCAATCTTTCCCAGCATCAAGGTCTATTCCAGTTAGTCGGCTCTTCACATCAGGTGGCCAAAACAATGAAGCTTCAGCTTCAGCATCAGTCCTTCCACTGAATATTCAGGATTGATTTCTTTTAGGATTGACTGGTTTGATCTCTATGCTGTCCAACACTCTTCCCCAGCACCACAATTCAAAAGCATCAATACTTCAGCACTTAGCCTTCTTCATGGACCAACTCTCACATCCATAAATTACTACAGGAAAAACCATAGCTTTGAATATATGGACCTTAATTGGCAAAATGATGTCCTTGCTTTTCAACACACTGTCTTGTAGCTTTCCTTCCAAGAAGCAAATGTATTTGAATTTTATGGCTGTAGTCCCTGTCCACAGAGATTTTGGAGCCCAGAAAATAAATCTGTCACTGCTTCCACTTTTTCCCTCCTATTTGCCATGAAGTGATAGGACAAGATACCAAGATCTTAGTTTTTTAATGTTGAGTTTTCAGCCAGGTTTTTCAGTCTCCTCTTTTGCCCTCATCAAGAGGCTCCTTAGTTCCTCTTAACTTTCTGCTATTAGAATGATATCGTCTTCATATCTTAGGTTGTTGATATTTCTCCTGGCAATCTTGATTCCAGCTTGTGATACATCCAGCCCAGCCCAGCGTTTTGCATGATGTGCTCTACATAGCAGTTTAATAGGTACGGTGACATTATACCACCTTGTTGTACTCCTTTCCCAATTTTGAACCAGTCCCTGCTCTATATCTGGTTCTAACTGTTGCTTCTTGCCCTGCCTACTTTTGAGGAGGCAGGTAAGATGGTCTAGTATTCCCATCTCTTTGAGAATTTACCAGTTTGTTGTGATCCACACAGGCAAAGGCTTTGGCATAGTCAGTGAAGCAGAAGAAATGTTTCACTGGAATTCCCTTGCTTTTTCTATGATCCAACAGATGTTGGCAATTTGATCTCTAGTTCCTCTGTATTTTCTAAGCCCAACTTTAATATTGGAGGTTCTTGGTTCAAGTACTGTTCAACCCTAGCTTGAAGGATTTTGAGCATTGCCTTGGTAGAATGTGAGATGAGCCCAAGTTATGGTAGCTTATATAAGAAAGTAGGGAAACTACTAGACCATTCAGGTATGACCTAAATCAAATCCCTTATGATTATACTGTGGAAGGGAAAAATAGATTTAAGGGACTAGATCTAATACACAGAGTGCCTGATGAAGTATGGACGGAGGTTTGTGATATTGTGCAGCAGAAAGGAATCAAGACATTTCAAAGAAAAAAATTTCAAAAAAGCAAAATGGCTGTCTGAGAAGGCCTTATAAATAGCTGTGAAAAGAAGAGAAGTGAAAAGCAAACTAGAAAAGGAAGAATATTTGCATTTGAATGCAGAGTTCTAAAGAATAACATGGAGAGATAAGAAGCCTTCCTCAGCGATCAATGCAAACAAATAGAGGAAAACAATACATTGGGAAAGACTAGAGATCTCTTCAAGAAAATTAGAGATACCAAAGGAACATTTCATGTAAAGATGGGCTCAATGAAGGACAAAAATGGTATGGATCTAACAGAAGCAGAAGATATTAAGAAGAGGTGGCAAGAATACACAAAAGAACTGTACAGAAAAGATCTTCACTACCTAGATAATCACGATGGTGTGATCACTCACCTAGAGCCAGACATCCTGGAATGTGAAGTCAAGTGGCCCTTAGGAAGCATCACTATGAATGAAGCTAGTGGAGGTGATGGAATTCCAGTTGAGCTATTTCAAATCCTAAAAGATGATTCTGTGAAAGTGCTGCACTCAATATGTCAGCAAATTTGTAAAACTCAGCAGTGGCCACAGGACTCAAAAAGTCAGTTTTCATTTCAATCAAAGAAAGGGAATGCAAAAGAATGCTCAGACTACCACAAAATTGCACTTATCTCACATGCTAGTAAAGTAATGCTCAAAATTCTCCATGCCAGGCTTCAGCAATATGTGAACCTTGAACTTCCTGTTCAAGCTGGTTTTAGAAAAGGCAGAGGAGCCAGAGATCAAATTGCCAAAACTCCTGGATCATCAAGAAAGCAAGAGAGTCCCAGAAAAACATCTATTTCTGCTTTCTTGACTATGCCAAAGCCTTTGACTGTGTGGATCACAATAAACTGTGGAAAATTCTGAAAGAGATGGGCATAACAGACTGCCTGACCTGCCTCTTGAGAAACCTGTATGCAGGTCAGAAAGCAATAGTTAGAACTGGACATGTAACAGCACACTGGTTCCAAATAGGAAAAGGGTACGTCAAGGCTGTATAGTGTGATAACCCTGTTTATTTAGCTTATATGCAGAGTACATCATGAGAAACGCTGGGCTGGACAAAGCACAAGCTGGAATCAAGATTGCTGGGAGAAATACCAATAACCTCAGATATGCAGATGACACCACTCTTATGGCAGAAAGTAAGAGGAACTAAAAAGCCTCTTGATGAAAGTGAAAGAGGAGAGTGAAAAAGTTGGCTTAAAGTTAAACATTCAGAAAACTATGATCATGGCATCAGGTCCCATCACTTCATGGCAGATAGATGGGAAAACAATGGAAACAGTGGCTGACTATTTTTCTGAGCTCCAAAATTACTGTAGATGGTGATGGCAGCCATGAAATTAAATGACACTTAGTTCTTGGAAGGAAAGTTGTGACCAATCTAGATGGCATATTAAAAATCAGAGACATTATTTTTTCAACAAAGTCCATCTAATCAAGGCTGTTTTTCCAGTAGTCTCATATGGATGTGGGAGTCAGACTATAAAGAAAGCTGAGTCCTGAGAATTGATGCTTTTGAACTGTGGTGTTGGAGAAGACTCTTGAGAGTCCCTTAGACTGCAAGGAGATCCAACCAGTCCATTCTAAAGAGATCAGTCCTGGGTGCTCATTGGAAAGACTGATGTTGAAGCTGAAACTTCAAAACTTTGTCCACCTGATGCAAAGAGCTTACTCACTTGAAAAGACCCTGATGCTGGGAAAGATCGAGGGCAGTTGGAGAAGGTGATGACAGAGGATGAGACAGTTGGATGGCATGACCGACTCTATGGACATGAGTTTGGGTAAACTGCAGGAGTTGGTGATGGACAGGAAGGCCTGGCGTGCTGCATTTCATGGGGTTGCAAACAGTCTGACATGACTGAACAACTGAACTGAACTGATATAGTAGTCAGAACATTCTTTGGTATTGCCCTTCTTAGAAGTTGGAATGAAAACTGACATTTTCCAGTCCTATGGCCATTGCTGAGTTTTCCAAATTTGCTGGCATATTGAATTCAGTACTTTAGCAGCAGCATCTTTTAGGTTTTCAGATAGCTCAACTGGAATTCCATCATCTCCTCTAGCTTTCTTCATAGTAATTCTTCCTCAGGCCCACTTGACTTCACGCTCCAGATGTCTGTCTTTAGGTAAGTGACCACACCATTGTACTTAACTGAGACATGTTACACCATGTATCCTTGCCACCTCTTCTTAATCTCTTCTGCTTCTGTTAGATCTTTGCCATTTCTGTTCCTCATTATGTCCATCTTTGCATGAAATATTCCTTGGTGTCTCCAATTTTCTTGAAGAGATGTCTAGTCTTTTCCATTCTGTTGTTTCCCTCTATTTCTTTTCATTATTCATATAAGAAGGCATTCTTATCTCTCCTTACTATTCTCTGAATCTCTGCTTTCAAAGGCCCTTTGGCCTTTGCCTTTTGCCTCTCTTCTTTTCTCAGTTATTTGTAAGGCCTACTCAGACAACCATTTTTCCCTTCTGCATTTGTTTTTTGGGGGATGGTTTTGTTCACCACCTCCTTCCTGTACAATATTACAACTTCTGTCCATAGTTGTTCAGGCGCTCTGTTTATCAGATCTAATCTCTTGATTCTGGCACCTCCATTGTATAATCATAAAGGATTTGATTTAGGTCATACTTGAATGATCTAGTGGTTTTCCCTACTTTCTTCAATTTAATCCTAAATTTTGCAGTAAAGAGTTCATGGTCTGAGCCATAGTCAACTCCAGGTTTTGTTTTTGCTGGCTGTATAGAGCTTCTCCATCTTGGGCTGCAAAGAATATGATCAATCTGATTTCAGTTTGCTCATTTGGTGATGTCCATGTGTAGAGTTGTCACTTGTGTTGTATGAGAGATTTTGCTATGACCAGTATGTTCTCTTGTCAATACTCTATTATCCTTTGCCCTGCTTCATTTTGTAATCCAAAGCCAAAATTGCCTGTTATTCCAAGTGTCACTTGACTTCCTACATTTGCATCCCAACACCTATGATGAAAAAGACTTATTTTTTTTTGTTGTTAGTTCCAAAAAGTCTGGTAGGTCTTCATAGAGCCATCCACTTCAGCTTCTTTGACATCAGTGGTTGGGGCATAGACTTGGATTACTGTGATGTTGCTTGGTTTGCCCTGGAAATGAACCAAGATCATTCTGTCATTTTTGAGATTGCACTCAAGTACTGGATTTGGCCTGTTTGTTAACTATGAGGGCTACTCCATTTTTTCTAAGAGGTTCTTGCCCACAGTAGTAGATATAATAGTCACTTGAATTAAATTCACTCATTCCTGTCCATTTTCGTTCACTGATAAGTAAGATGTCAGTGTTCAATCTTGCCATCTTATGTTTGACCACATCCAATTTATCTTGATTCTTGGACCTAAAATTTCAGGTTCTTAAGCAATATTGTTCTTTACAGCATCAGACTTTACCTTCAATACCAGACACATTCACAACTGAGCATTTTTTCTGCTTTGGCCCAGCCTCTTCATTCTTTCTGGAGCTATTTCTCTGCTCTTCTCCAATAACATATTTGACACCTAGTGACTTGGGGGGGAGCTCATCTTCCAGTGTCATGTTTTTTTGCCTTATTACACTGTTCATCTTAATGTGCCATTTTTGTATTAAAAAGCATTTTTACCTAAAGCAACAATTGTCAATCTTTTTTCTAATAACAAGCTCACATAGTAAATATTGTAGGCTTTGCAGATATTAGGGTTCTAGCATGAAGCAGCCCTAAAAATACATAAGAATTAATGAGAAAGTATCCCAGTAAAACTTTAGTTGCAGAACCAAGCAGCAGGCCAGTTTTACCCTAAGGCTCATAGTTTCCCAATCCCTGGCCTAGGGCATAACAGCAATATCTTTCTTCCTGCCTTATTGTTTGATTGTCTCCCACTCCTTAGCCTCTCAAACACAGAATATTTGTTTTCGGGATATATAATTTGAATCTAGAGGTATCACTCCCGCCTATCCTTGTGTCATCGTACAATGATTTCTAACCATTAGCATATTGGTTGGAAATCTTAAAAACACNTAGGGTGCCATTGCCTTCTCCGATTTGGAGATGACAAAGACTTAATGGCTGTGTTGAATCTATTATGGTAATTATGAAAATCAGGATAAAAAAGAGTAAAACCATCTATTAAGTATAGTCACTCCGTCGTGTCTCTTTGTGACCCCATGGACTGTAGCCTGCAGGCTCCTCTTTCCATGGTATTCTCCACTGGAGTGGGTAGCCATGCACTTTCTCCAGATCTTCCCAATCCAGAGATTGAACCTGGGTCTCCAGCATTGCAGGTGAATTCTTTGTTTCTGATCCACCTGGGAAAGGGTGTATCATATAACTACCTCAGAAAAGTTTGATGGAGTTTTACCTGAGGAGTAAAAACATATTATGGGCAGAAGAAAATATGTAGAACCTTTCATAAAGTCTGCACTTTCTGAAAAAATTACATTAAACACACATACTGAAATAATTTTACTTGCTTTACCTATGCAAACAAGTTGAATGGGAAATGTACTGTCCCATTCAACAACTCTGACTATCCAATTCTCAAAATAGTGTTAGCTTTTTAAGAAATATGGAGTACCTCAAGCAAATTTAGTTACTTGTGGCAACTTTCCTTTCAAAAGGTAATAAAATAAATCTTTGCAATTTTTCCGGGGCCCTCTGGTTAAGTTTAAAATAGCTTCAGATTTAAAACATACTCTGAGCGTTTTATGCTATTTTCTTATAGATTTAAGATTTTTGTATGAGGGAAAATAAAAAAAAATTTAGAGGAGGTTTAGATGCTTGATTAAGATAGAATCAGAAGTCTTGAAAACATATATATTTATATTTTTTAACCTATGTGATAATAAGCATGTTTAAAATAAATATAAAAGAAACTGTGTATTTAGGAAAACTTAGATATCTCATAAATGAAGACATTGTGTTGCTTTTTTTGGCATAAAGCATATGACTAGTCGACCTAAAGCCGAAAAACTATTTTGGTGAGACACAAAATTTGCCTTTTAGGCAAATTACATTAAGCTTCACAATTTAGCAAATGCTTTAATAACATAAAAATTTAAAAATAACAGCAAAATTTGCCAAAATTTTTATAACTTTCATAATTTTTTTCTTATGTATAAATACCATAAAGAAAAAAAATAAATTACTTTCCTCACATTTTAACTTTAACTGTATTCTTGCATATTCTGGGACAAGCTGGCACTTCATTTAGGACAAGATGAATCTGTGTACACTTTTTGTCACTATTGTGATTGTTACAGCTCAGACATTTATATTGTCATAACTTTTATTACAACTTTTATCAAAGTTATCTCTATTCCCCAGAGCAAACTGGGAGCCTGTAATTGAAAGTTATCTACAATTTAAGAACATTTTAACTGAGCATTTTAACTAAGCTCATTGATGCACAGAACTCAACTTTCTACAGCTATTCTTATGTATTATACTCTTTCATAAGGAGATTAAAATAAACACTCTCTAGGATGACAATAACGTAAACAAGAAATAATAAGTACTTGCAAGGATGTACAAAAGTTAGACCACTCGCATACTGCTGATGAAAATGAAAAATGGAGCAGCCACTAAAACAACATTTGGCAATTTTCAAAAAGTTGAACATAGATTTACCTTCATTTCAGTTCAGTCACTCGGTCATGTCTGACTCTGCGACCCCATGGACTGCAGCACGCCAGGCTTCCTTGTCCATCACTGAATCCCAGAGCTTGCTCAGACTCATGTCCATTAAATCAGTGATGCCATCCAACCATTTCATCCTCTGTCTTCCCTTTCTCTTCCTGCTTTCAATCTTTCCCAGCATCAGGGTTTTTTCCAATGACTCTTTCATAAGGAGATTAAAATAAACACTCTCTAGGATGACAATAACATAAACAAGAAATAATAAGTACTTGCAAGGATGTACAAAAATTAGACCACTCGCATACTGCTGATGAAAATGAAAAATGGAGCAGCCACTAAAACAACATTTGGCAATTTTCAAAAAGTTGAACATAGATTTACCTTCATTTCAGTTCAGTCACTCGGTCATGTCTGACTCTGCGACCCCATGGACTGCAGCACGCCAGGCTTCCTTGTCCATCACCGAATCCCAGAGCTTGCTCAGACTCATGTCCATTAAATCAGTGATGCCATCCAACCATTTCATCCTCTGTCTTCCCTTTCTCTTCCTGCTTTCAATCTTTCCCAGCATCAGGGTTTTTTCCAATGAGTCAGTTCTTCCCATCAGGTAACCAAAGTATTGGAGCTTTAGCTTCAGCAATAGTCCTTCCAATGAATCAAATGTGAAGTTGCTCAGTCATATCTGACTCTTTGTGACCCCATGAACTGTAGCCTACCAGGCTCCTGCATCCATGGGATTTTCTAGGTAAGAGTACTGGAGCGGATTGCCATTTCCTTCTCCAGGGAATCTTCCCAACCCAGGAATGGAACCCGGTTCTTGCGCATTGCAGGCAGACACTTTACATCTGAGCCACCAGGAAAGCCAATGAATCAAAAAGATTTACCATATGGTTTAGCAATCCTATTAATTGGTACATATCCAAAAGAAGTGAAAACACAAATATATGAATATTCATAGCAGCATTATTTATCCTGGATGAAAAATGAAAAAAACCTTCATGTTCATCAGTTGGTAAATGGGCAAAAAATGTTGTGGTATATCCAAACAATGCAGCATTATTTAGCAAGAAGACAGAAAAAGTGCTGATATATTCAACAGTGTGTGTAAATCTTTAAACAATTATGCTAAATGGAAGAAGTCAATATAAAATTTTTTGATTTTCTTTTTCCACCCAGTGATATGGCTTGCAGGAGCTTAGTTCTCTGACCAGGGATTGAACCAGTTCCTGGCAGTGGAAGTAGGGATTCCTAATCACTGAACTGCCAGGGAATTTCATTCCCAATCTACCCAAAACAAGCATTTTGTATGATTTCATTTATATTAAACGTCCCAGTGAGATGAGAGAGAGCAATGTCTCTAACCAAAAATGAAAGAAAAAGAGAAAAAATAAATTTTGGAAAAATTGTGTGATGTCTGGGCTATTTTGAGAAACTAGATGTCAAAAAAAATAGAAAAACCAATTGAAAAGTACTGGCATGAGATAGAATTAAAAATACAATGAGAGATGAAAGAAATCTATACTAAGGGAAAATAGCAAACAAAATGAAATCAGAAATATGATGGACATATTTGCTAAATATCACCCAGAAAAAAGAATTATTGCAGATAAACTGGTAAAGATGGAAGGAGATGTGGCATAGATATTCTGCTATTACCAAAGAATATAGTCTTGAAAAATGCAAATATTTGAAATAAAACTCAATGAGAAGTAAAAAGAAATTAAATGTTATATAAAAATTTTAAAATGATCAAAAGGGTTTTACTGTATCAAGAAAATTTGATTAAACATAATATAATTTTATATACTCATGAAACAATTTCAAATATATTCTTGTTAACAAAGCAAAAGAGAGGCATAGATCTCTTCTCCTTTGATGGTACATCTTTCAATTTGCTCATAAAAAGAACAGAAGTGTATTCCAGTTAGTGATTTACTTAGTACAATAATTGCTTTTTGCAGACTCTCTTATAACTGTGGTGACCTGTGAAATATAATTGGCATTACTGGGTATGTGTTTGGTAAGACACTTTGAGATCTCTGGGTCAGCTAACACATGAGTCCTTTTTCTTTGAACTGGTTCTTTCTGGACACACAAACTTGAAGCCAGAAACCCAGCATCTACTCTGCTCAAAGAGGTAACACTAAGGATGTCCTAAAGAAGGAGAAAACAAAGCTAACATTTGATTTAGGCAGCCTAACTAGGCTTTGCATGATAAATAATTAGTTCTTTCCCTTGTTTAAACCTCTTTTGCTACTGCTGCTGCTAAGTCGCTTCAGTCGTGTCCGACTCTGTGCGACCCCATAGACCGCAGCCCACCAGGCTCCCCCGTCCCTGGGATTCTCCAGGCAAGAACACTGGAGTGGGTTGCCATTTCCTTCCCCAATACATGAAAGTGAAAAGTGAAAGTGAAGTCGCTCGGTGCTGTCCAACTCTTAGCGACCCCATGGACTGCAGCCTACAAGGCTCCTCTATTTTCCAGGCAAGAGTACTGGAGTGGGTTGCCATTGCCTTCTCCAAAACTTTTTTGAGAGGACTTCTATTCTATGTATGAATCTTAAGTTAAACTGAGAACCAGTTGTGGTGGAACTGTCAGTAAGAGAAGACAGATTATGGAACTGGCTAACTGGAAGTAGTGAGAATACATATGGCAAGGAAACTAATTTTGCAGCTGGAAAGCTGGGGCGCATCATTGTGTAGTGGCACCTCAGTAGTTACCTTTAGATTTTGGAAGGAAGAGCTATGATTCCTGAGGGTGGTATATGATGGAAATTTTATGAAAAAATCAGAATGTTAGTTTGTGTTGGCTCCTTCTCACGCTTTCAAAAACCTGTCTCAAGTAAGAAATAAATTGAGGCTGGAGCTTTTCAATCTACTAACAGAGGCAGAAGAAATGCCATTTTGCCAAGGGAGAAGCTCTCTCTAGGGCTTACAAAATAAGTTGTCAGGGAGTCTGTGATTTGGAACGTTTTCAGGGTTAAAATCCAAGTGCTTCTATATTGTATATTGTCTCAATTATGTGTAGTGCTTGTGAAGTTGCGGATATAGTGGGGAATAATTCGGGTACCTTGCCATACAGAAGTAGTGAATTTACTGGCAAAGATGGTAAGTGTTTTGCATTGCCTAAAGGCAGCAACTGCAGAGATAAAAAAGAAAGGAGCTGGCAGAGCTTAAAAGCCAGTTAGTAGAGTTTAAAAATTATAACAGACTAGGTATTTAGCTCTGTTATTTTCATAAAAAAATAACAAAAACAAATTGCTTCAGTGCTTACTCAATTTTTGACTGAATATATCCTTATGTAGGTATTGAAATCCAAAGATTAAAAAGATGTAATAAAGTCCTTCTTGCAGAATGTGCAAATATAGAAGAAACACACAGTTTACTACTGTCTCGTCTTCCTTAATAATAGACCTCAGTTTCATTCTATGTGGAATAATAACAAGTAAGAGATCTCCTTGCTGGCAGCTAGAGGCAATCAATTAATGAGTCAAAGATGTGGGGTGGGCTTGTGGGAAGACTGTATAAAATAATTGATTTAGCTAGTGGTTACTCTAATTTGCTCTTCTCACATTCTCTTTCCTTCTTGCTAAAATTGTAGTCTTAGTGTTAGAAATCTTGCAGACATTTTTCAACAGTGGAGCAGACTAGGGTGTTCGGCATACCTGTCCTGGTGTTATTATTCTTGTTTAGTTTTGGTTTGTTTTAACATAAGGGAAAGATAAACTCAAACAGGGGCTCTGTATCAACCTAGAGGGATGGGATGTGGAGGGAGGTAGAAGGGAGGTTCAAAAGGAGGGGATATATGTATACCTATGGCTGATTCATGTTGAGAGTTGACAGAAAACAACAAAATTCTGTAAAGCAATTGTCCATTGATAAAAAATTAATTTAAAAAATTCATTTGGGTTGTTGTCAGTTCCTTTCTGTCCTTTCTTATATCTTTTTTCCTGTGTCAAGTTCTACCATTACTGAAGTTTCATTAGCCACTCTGAACTTGAATTTTAAAGCCATGTACCAATGTTGGTACAATAAAAACAGGATGGTATGGGGAGGGAAGTGGGAGGGGGATTCAGGATGGGGAACACGTATACACCCGTGGCAGATTCATGTTGATGTATGGCAAAACCAATACAATATTGTAAAGTAATTAGCCTCCAATTAAAATAAATAAATTTAAATTAAAGAAAAAAACAGGAGAAATTTGGGTACTGATGATCATAGAACAATTCTCAAATCAATTCTCAATTCCATTTACTCCTGTGTCTGTGTAGGGATGTACACCTTTATTTGTTGGAGTGACTTGTTTCTGTTTGACGTTGTGTATATGCATGCTAAGTTGCTTCAGTCATATCAGAATCTTTGCAACCCTATGGACTGTAGCCCACTAGGCTCCTCTGTCCATGGGATTCTCCAAGCAAGAATACTGGAGTGGATTGCCATGCCCTCCTTCAGGGGATCTTCCTGACCTAGGGATTGAACCCACATCTCTGATGTCTCCTGTATAGGCAGGTTCTTTACAACTAGTTGCCATCTGGGAAGCCCTTGACTTTACATTATATGCATCTGATTATAATACAAAAAACAAAATGGAGAAATATACAAGGAAGACAAAATAATTGTAGTCCCAGATTTTTTGATACCAACACTTGATGCTGCAATATAATCTGAGTTTATCATCTTCAAAAATTTAGAAAAATAAATTGTGTCCTGAAAAGTATGTGGTATTGAAATTTCTTTGTAAAAAAATCAAAACCACAAAGATATTCTTCAGTTCAGTTCAGTCACTCAGTCATGTCTGACTCTTTGCGACCCCATGAATAGCAGCACACCAGGCCTCCCTGTCCATCAGCAACTCCCAGAGTTCACTCAAACTCATGTCCATCAAGTCGGTGATGCCATCCAGCCATCTCATCCTCTGTCATCCCCTTTTCCTCCTGCCCCCAATCCCTCCCAGCATCAGAGTCTTTTCCAATGAGTCATCTCTTTGCATGAGGTGGCCAAAGTACTGGAGCTTCAGCTTTAGCATCATTCCCTCCAAAGGACACCTAGAACTGATCTTCAGAATGGACTGATTGGATCTCCTTGCAGTCCAAGGGACTCTCAAGAGTCTTCTCCAACACCACAGTTCAAAAGCATCAATTCTTTGGTGCTCAGCCTTCTTCACAGTCCAACTCTCACATCCATACATGACCACTGGAAAAACCATAGAGTTGATTGGACCTTGGTTGGCAAGTAATGTCTCTGCTTTTGAATATGTTATCTAGGTTGGTCATAACTTTCCTTCCAGAGTTATTCTTAGTCATGAGATAATTTAGATATTCTAGCACCCATGAGGTTTCTTAGACAAAATTTTAGTTCCAAAAAAAAAAGTTTGGCTTAAGGGAAAAAAAAGTGGTTTGAAAATGAAAAATAAAATGGTTGGTGGTTCCTAAAATTCTACTTAACCAAAAGTATAGAAATTATATAACAGAATAACTGATGAGATAAGAAATATTAATGAGAATTGTGAACATGTGTATATATAGATATTTATACATACATATTTATGCATGCTTCTTTACATTAAAAAACCAATGAAGAATATATATACATATATATTTATTTATATGAATATTGTAGTCTGTTGGAATGTATCAAAAATGCTTAAAGTGCAAAGTGACTTTTTTCAAAGAAATTTCTAAAGATATCTGTTACTAAAATGTTTTATAACTTTAAACATAAAATTTGGGGAAAGAAAAACAGTAACATGTAAATGAAGAGAAATTTGGAATGATAGTAAAGTCATGAATATTCTGAAAGATTCATCTAAATGGGAATGGAGTTATATAATACAATTTGTGTGCAAAGTCATGAGAGAAGTAATGGGAAACCTTTCTGTGACAGGCACACGAGCATCTCAAAATGAAAGTGATCTTTGACAAAGTGAAAAACTGGTGTAGAATTACAAAACTAACAGTGGTACAAAACTAAAACATAGCAAATTAACTAAATTATCAACAACAACAACAAAAAGAAAATAATTAACAGAGTTAAGTAAATAATTGGAAATAGCAACCCACTCCAGTACCCTTGCCTTGAAAATCCCATGGATGGAGAAGCTGGTAGGTTACAGTTCATGGGGTCGCAAAGAGTCGGACACGAAGTGAGAACCTTCACTTCACTCAAATAAGTAATAAATTAAGGCAGTAAAAACAAATCAAGTGTGTCAGCTGTATACACTGTATGTGACTATATTGATTTTAACACTGGAAACACATTGTTAGGAAGGGCTAAAACTCCACACCCAATATATTGCATTTTTCAAGAAACACATTTAAAGCAGAACTATATTGGAAATAAAGAGATAAAAATATTCAAAACAATTCCAAATATTAATGAAGAATAGATAAGGTAACACTAATGGGCAGAAAATTAGCATAAAATAAACACAATCTAAGACAGACAAGAGCTAAGGTTCATTATCTCCAGCAGAACACATACTGTAAGGAATCTTAAATGTTTCAAGCAAAATTAATGGTGTCAAATGGAATCACAAATTTCTGAAAAGAATTTTAAAAAGGTAACTATTTAGGTAAAACATATATGTTATATATATATATATGTATTACATGTGTGTATTTTGTAAAAGCACATAATCATCCAACTAAACATCCCAAATTTCTGAATTAGTTAGCATAAAAACAATAAGACTACATGCTTTTTGTTTTCTTTTCTTGTTTTTTTTTTTCTTTTATGCATTTTTTAAGTAGAATATGATTGCTTTACAATTTTGTGTTAGTTTCTGCTGTACAACAACATGGATCAGCTATAAGTATACATATATCCCATCCCTCCTGAGCCTCCAACTCACCCTCCCCACATCCCACCCATCCTGGTCATCACAGAGCCTGAGGAGAGCTCCCTGTACAATAAAGCAGTTTCCCACCAGCTATCTATTTTATGCATCATAGTGTATATATGTCCGACCTTCTCCTTTCCCTACAGTGTTCACAAGTCCCTTCTCGTGTCTGCAAGACTAGCTATATGTCTTTTAAAAGGAAAAATATTTAGGTATGAAGAACTAGATAGTTTTAAAGTAAAGTATTTGAAAAAGAAATACACATTGAAAACCTAAACAGAGTTGCATTTTAATCAAAAAGAGTAGACAGAAAGCATTACCAAAACTTGAGAAAAACATGTTCTAATATTTTAATTTAGTTATTCATAAAAAAGACATAAAATTGTTTGTGGACCAAAGGAAAAATATTTAGGTATGAAGAACTAGATAGTTTTAAAGTAAAGTATTTGAAAAAGAAATACACATTGAAAACCTAAACAGAGTTGCATTTTAATCAAAAAGAGTAGACAGAAAGCATTACCAAAACTTGAGAAAAACATGTTCTAATATTTTAATTTAGTTATTCATAAAAAAGACATAAAATTGTTTGTGGACCTCTATATTTATGGATCTAAAAGAGAATGCTTCCAAATACATAAAGTAATAATTGACATGACTAAGGGGACAACTAGATAAATCCACCAACATTCGGAGAGTCTAAGAAATGTTACTGTCAAACTATGAAAAATAAATATAAAGAAAATCTATAAGGTATAGAAGATCTGAAAACTACCAACCAACTTGATAAAACTAACATTTATATAAAATTTGGTTCAGTTCAGCCCCTCAGTTGAGTCCAACTCTTTGCGATCCCATGACTCGCTGCACGCCAGGCCTCCTTGTACATCACCAACTCCCAGAGTTCACTCAAACTCATGTCCATCGAGTTGGTGAGGCCATCCAGCCATCTCATCCTCCGTTGTCCCCTTCTCCTGCCCCCAATCCCTCCCAGCATCAGAGTCTTTTCCAGTGAGTCAACTCTACATGAGGTAGCCAAAGTATTGGAGTTTCAGCTTAAGCATCAGTTCTTCCAATGAATAGCCAGAACTGATTTCCTTTAG
>SJXQ01012951.1:0-11889 GCA_006408695.1 Aepyceros melampus | reverse complement strand
TAGCTCAACTGGAATTCCATCACCTCCACTAGCTTTGTTCATAGTGATGCTCTCTAAGGCCCACTTGACTTCACATTCCAGGATGTCTGGCTCCAGGTGAGTGATCACACTATCTTGATTATCTGGTTTGTGAAGATCTTTTTTGTACAGTTCTTCTGTGTATTCTTGCCACCTCTTCTTAATATCTTTAGCTTCAGTTAGGTCCATACCATTTCTGTCCTTTATCAAGCCCATTTTGCATGAAATTTTCCCTTGTTATCTCTAATTTTCTTGAAGAGATCTCTAGTCTTTCCCATTCTGTTGTTTTCCTCTATTTCTTTGCATTGATTGCTGAGGAAGGCTTTCTTATCTCTCCTTGCTATTCTTTGGAACTCTGCATTCAGATGCTTATATCTTTCCTTTTCTCCTTTGCTTTTTGCTTCTCTTCTCTTCACAGCTATTTTTAAGCCTCCCAGACAACTATTTTGCTTTTGCATTTCTTTTCCACGAGGATGGTCTTGATCCCTGTCTCCTGTACAATGTCACGAACCTCATTCCATAGTTCATCAGGCACTCTGTCTATCAGATCTACTCCCTTAAATCTATTTCTCACCTCCACTGTATAATCATAAGAGATTTTATTTAGGTCATACTTGAATGGTCTAGTGGTTTTCCCTACTTTCCTCAATTTAAGTCTAAATTTGGTAATAAGGAGTTCATGATCTGAGCTATAGTCAGCTCCTGGTCCTGTTTTTGCTGATGGTATAGAGCTTCTCCATCTTTGGCTACAAAGAATGTAATCAATCTGATTTTGATTTGACCATCTGGTGATGTCCATGTGTAGAGTCTTCTCGTTTTGTTGGAAGAGGGTGTTTGCTATGACCAGTGCGTTCTCTTGGAAAAACTCTATTAGACTTTGCTCTGCTTCATTCTGTATTCCAAGGCCAAATTTTCCTGTTACCCCAGGTGTTTCTTGACTTCCTACTTTTGCATTCCAATTCCCTAAAACACTTTTTTGGGTGTTAATTCTAGAAATTCCTGTAGGTCTTTGTGGAATCATTCAACTTCAGCTTCTTCAGCATTACTGGTTGGGGCATGGACTCGGATTCCTGTGATATTGAATGGTTTGCCTTGGAAATGAACAGAGATCATTCTGTCATTTTTGAGATTGCATCCAAGTACTGCATTTTGAACTCATCTGTTGGCCATGATGACTACTCCATTTCTCCTAAGGGATTCCTGCCCACAGTAGTAGATAAAATGGTCATCTGAGTTAAATTCACCCATTCCAGTCCATTTTAGTTCACCAATTCCTAGAATGTTGATATTCACTCTTGCCATTTCTTGTTTGACCACTTCCAATTTACCTTGATTCGTGGACCTAACAATCCATGCAATATTGCTCTTTACAGCATCAGACCTTGCTTCTATCACCAGTCACATCCACAATTGGGTATTGCTTTTGCTCTATCCCTTCATTCTTTATGAATTATTTCTCCACCGATCTCCAGTAGCATACTGGGCACCTATCAGCCTGGGGAGTTCATCTTTTAGTGTCCTATCATTTTGCCTTTTCATACTGTTCATGGAGTTCTCAAGGCAAGAATACTGAAGTGGTTTGCCATTCCCTTCTCCAGTGGACCACATTCTGTCAGACCTCTCCACCATGACCTGCCCATCTTGGGTGGTGCCAACAGGGCATGGCTCAGTTTCAATGAGTTAGACAAGGCTGCGGTCTGTGTGCTCATATTGGCTAGTTTTCTGTGATTATGGTTTCCGTGTGTCTGCCCTCTGATGCCCTCTTGCAATACCTACCATCTTACTTGGGTTTCTTCTACCTTGTACATGGGGTATCTCTTCATGGCTGCTCCAGCAAAGCGCAGCCTCTGCTCCTTACCTTGGACAAGGGGTATCTCCTCATGCTGCCCCTCCTGATCTTGAATGTGGAGTAGCTCCTCTTGCACTTCCTGCACCTGCTCAGCTGCCGCTCCTTGGACAAGGGGTTGCTCCTCTCTGCTGCTGCCCCTGACTTGAGCATGGGGTAGCTCCTCTAGGCCACCACCCCTGACCTCAGAGGCCAGAGCAAATAACTACAGCTGACGTTTCAACAACAGCTTTAAACTGCATGGGTCCACTTATACATTCACCAGTGGCTCAATGGTAAAGAATCTGCCTTCAATGCAGGACATAAGAGTTCCATCCCTGGTTCAGGAAAGTCCCCTGGAGAAGGAAATAGCAACTGGCTCCAGTATTCTTTCCTGGGAAATCCCATGGACAGAGGAGCCTGGCAGACTACAGTTTATTGGGTTGCAAAAGATTTGCACACAACTTAACGACCAAACATCAACACACACTAAGTATATTAAATTAGACCATAATTACACTGTTAGAAATTGATAAAATTAAAATATGAAGAAAATCCACAAATATCTGTAAATAAAACACTGTTACTAAATAACCTCAGGATCCAAAAAATAATGAATCATAAGAGAAATTTAAAAATATTTCAAATGCTGCAAAATAAACACATTACAATTTGTGGATAAACTTTCATTTAAACTTTGGATTGTGTGCTTCTTTAAAAAGTTGCTTCTCATTTAACAATGAGAAAAAATAAGCTATAATTTCATAGGATTTCTTATGCTCATTGGAAAGCTGAACCTAGAGTGCAAGGAAGGTGTCTGAAATCCAAAGAGGTTTAAATTCTTCCAAGCAATCAGAGGACATATATGTTTACTCACCCCTGACAGAGCACCAGGGAATCTGGACCTGATTTGACCACAGTATAAGCAGGTAAAATTTAACTTGACTAAAAGTCAAGTGGGAGCTAATAAATCTGAAATTGCTGGGGGCACTTTGCAACTGCCTTTCCTCAGCCATACAGCTGTGTACTGCTTGAAATCTCAGGAGAAATTGAGTGCAGGGCAAAAGACCAGAGAGAGCAAAGCTGAGTGGCTCAGATGTGCAGAAGTGATTGACAGCTGTTCTGAGACAGGCACAAAACCTATCCTACTTCCTGAGTCCTTTCTTTTTATATTGTGAGTACCTTAACCCCCTGGGTTAGGAGCCGCAAAAGCTTTTGCCTGTACAACTCAAAGGAGGTAATCACAGATTGCAGACAGGACAGAAGCAACTCATTGCCTGTTTCTCCTGACTTGTTCTTGTGTGAAACCAAAGGAGAGCATTGCTGGGAATGGGAAGAAATCACTCTCATACTAGGCTCTAAAGAGGCTAAGCCTTGCTGCAGGAGTGTGTGAGTGCTTAGTCATTCTGTCGTGTCCCACTTTTTGTGACCCCATGGACTGTAACCCACCAGACTTCTCTGTCCATGGGATTATCCAGGCAAGAATACTTGAGTGGCTTGCCATATCCTTCTTCTGGGGATCTTCCTGACCCAGGGATTAAACTTGCAACTCCTGTGTCTCCTGCACTGCAGGAGGATTCTTTACTCACTGAATCATCGTGGAAGCCCTTGCAGGGGAGATAGACATAAAACCCTGCCAATGATACACATGTCTCATTCCTATGGAACAAAGCTACAGAAAGAGGGGAAAGGATTCTCATGAGATGGTTAGGACCTGTGAGGATGATAGTGTGGTCAGCGATCACATCCCCCGTGATGATATTCTACAGAGCAAGTCAGAAGTTTCTGGGCAGGAAAATCAAGACCACTTACCTGCAAGGCAAAGGCTGAGGGTGAAGGCAAGTTAGAGAGAAATGTCTACAGGTGATGGAGAGGTGACAATCATCTCAGGCCTTACAGTCTATATGAATATTCTCTATGTGGCATGGCCTATATTGAAAGGTTCTCTCCCAGTTGCTGGTGGTGCCGGAAATCCCCTCCCAAGGTTAACTGTGGATCTAAGGCTGAGTTAGAACTCAGGGGATAGAGATGTAGGGATGCTGAGGAAGATGCTCACCCAAGGCACAGGGGCACAGAGCCTTTTTAAGACAGAAAACTGGAGACAGGACCAAAACCCAGGGGATTCCAATACCAAGTATCATACAATCTACTGCGAGGAAGGGCAAGTGCAGAAGGCTAGTCCTCTGTGGCACAGACATTCAGGAATGGCTGAAAGCTGAGAACAAAGCACTGAGAAAACCTCTCCAGCACTTCACCACCACTAGAGGTATGGGGAACCTGTGACATTTGGAAACCAACCACATCAGTAACAATAACAGCAAACTATTACAACAATTATAACAAAGTGGTGCAGTTGCAGACTATATTGGCCTAATCACTGATTCTAATGGCCAGACAGGAAGAACACCTGAGCCCCTAACCAAGTTTTAAACTACTTATCTTAGTTTCTGTCATTCTACTGGAATAACTGGCATTCAATAGAAATGTATGAAAATACAACAGACAGAAAAACTAAATCTCATTTTCAAGAGAGAAAGCATTTAACAAAACCAGACAGAAATAAGGTGTTGCAAATATCAGATAAGGACTATAAGTATAACCATCACTATTATCTTAAAGTATCTAGTGAAAAATAGTTCAATATGATACAAAGATGAGAATTGCATCAGAGAGAAGAAAATACAGTATTAAAAATATTCAAAATAAAATTCTGATAACTATAAAGAAAATCTATTGACTGGCTTATTAGTAGAGTTGAAACAGTTGAAGGAAGAATCAATAAACCTGAAAATGAGAGAATAAAGTAGAAATTACCCAAACAAAATGCAAAGGGGAAAACAGACTTTAAATAAAAGAAAACACAAGAAAAATGGACCATAATATTTGTATGTGTATGTTTAGTCACTCAGTTGTGTCTGACTCTTTGTGACCTCATGGCCTGCAGCCCACCAGGCTCGTCTGTCCATGGAATTCTCCAGGCAAGAACACTGAGTGGGTAGCCATTCTCTTCTTCAAGAGATCTTCCCCACCCAGATATCACACCTGGGTCTCCTGCTTTGCCTTTGGATTCTTTACCATCTGACTTACCAGGGAAACCCTGTCTAACATATGAGTAGATACAATTTAAGAATAAGGGAAAAAGCAGTAATATGGGTAAGAAATATTTGAAGTGATAATGACTAATAATTTCCCCAAAACTAATGGGGCAGAAATCTTAGCTATAACACCAAAACTATAATTTTATAAAATGATGAATTGGACTTCATAAAGACTATTAAAATTTAAAATACTGTTGTGAAAATGAAAGCCAAGGCAAAGACTTGGAGAAAATATTTGAAAAATTATCTGATAAAAAATTTATATCTGGAAAATATATATGTATGGAAACTGCATTTTTAAAAATGTGTTTTTCTAATATTTTGCACAATTTTAGCTTGCACAGTTATTATTTTATTTTACCTCTGCGTATGCAAGCAAGTATATCAGTATGTTACATTATATGACAATCTAGTACATGTAGCATTAATTCTTAGTGTAAAACAATATTAACAAATATCTCAAACAGTACAGTGGTTACCTCTGGATATAGTGGAAAGGGCAGATGGGCTGAGAATGGGTCCCAAATATTGTCAATTGCAGTATTTTCTACCTTAATACTGGTGTAACTGAGAGGTGAGTTTGATTTTATCAGATTTGCCCAGTTGAGATTTATAATTTTAGTGTGTCAAAATGTTCCCATTCTTCTGTCTCTCAAAAACAAAACAAGCAACAACAATCAGGGCCAACATTTTAAAGAGAATCACTGACAGCCACATCCTCTACACTCTTTTCAAAGAGCTGAGATCTCTAACTCCTTTCAAAGATGAAACAGCTTTGAATTGTAAAGTCCTCTCAAATTCTGTACCATACCCTCAGAGATCAAAAGCAAAATATTTTTAGTTTCCAAATACAAATTCTTTAGATACACTGTGGAAGCCATTGACTTTGGCCAATATAATCACTGAAAAATGTTAAGGCAAAGAAAAAAAGTCACATGGATGATACAATACTGTCCTGTGAAAACCACAAATCATTGAGCACTGAGAGTGAAAACATTTGCCTGGGATACTGTTGATGAATATTTTAATTGTCCTTTCTACTTTAAGAGTTTAATAAGGGTAGCTTAGTGGCCAACACACTGTCAGTGTTTAAGACCACATAATATATGACATCTCCCCAAGCCCCTCCCAACAATGGCAAGAGCATTTTCGTAGGAACACTGTAGAGCAGCCAACTCAAACATCTGTCACATATTCCTCAGTGGTGTTGATAGCACTGTTGCGATTATTCATGAAGGCTAAAATTACATTTTTTTTTCTGACAGTGCATTGCTATTATAACACCTCCCATACCTATTTTAAATCTCAGATCATTAGCATAAGCCCAATTATTTGAAAAACTCAAAAAAGAACTTGAATTAAGAGTATAGGCACATAATTTAGAAATGTTCCTAATGATTTTAAAAGTCTGTGCATAGCACTCACTGAAAAAAATTATTTGTATTTCCCCCAGAATTACTGCAGTAAGTTAGAATAAACATGCCTAAACCAAAAAAGTGTCAAAGAAGTTAAAGAAAATGTGTGTCTATGAACAAAAAATGAATGTTATAGTGGATTAATTTAATAATTGAATTATTTTAACAATTGTTTGCAAATAAGTGTGCCTGGATATGATGCTCACTTTTGGTCTCCTTCTCGTGAGAGTAGTTGACTTAAGTGTCCATCGACAGATGAATGGATGAAGAAGATGAGGTATATGTACAAAATGAAATACTATTATTGTTGTTAAGTCACTAAGCCATGTCTGACCCTTTGCAACCCCATGAACTGTAACCCACCAGGCTCCTCTGTCTATGGGATTTTCCGTGCAAGAGAACTAGAGTAGGTTGCCATTTTCTTTTCCAGGGGATCTTCCAAACCCAGAGATTGAACCTGTGTTTCCTGCATTGGTAGGTGGATTCTTTACCACTGTGTCACCTGGGAAGCCCATGAAACACTTAATTGGACTGAATTATAAATGGCTAAGTATTCACTGTATTATTCAAATTATTAATTATGCCAGAATAGCTTATCTTTTCTGTTTAAAATAAAATAAATTAGGTTTTTCTCCCACACCCAATTCAGAGAAGATATATAGAGAACAATAGAGTTTCATTCATTTATTCATGCAATTAAGAGCTTTTGTGTCCCTGCCGTGTGTCTGTTGTGATGACAGAGGACAGAAAGAAGGAGAAGGATGTGAGGGCTCTTGCCAGCTTGGAACTTTTAGTCTAGGGAGGAAAACAAGCATTAAACACAGCATAAAATAGTAATGCCTAATTATATTCACGAAAAGTGATATGAATGAGAAGTACCTGGTGCCATAAGGCAATTTAATGGCAAGATGAAGCCTAGATCAGGTGACAAGTAAGCAATGACTTTCTGGCTGAAATCTGAAGGATGAGTTCCGGTGAGCTGTGCATCCAGTAAAGATGAGGAGGGAGAGGCAGGCACAAATAAGCCCTAAATTAAAAGTGGAAATAGTCTGTTTGAGATGAAAGAGAATGGAAAGATTGGCAGGAAGTAAGGGTGTTCAATAGGACTTTTAATATGTTGAATAAATAAATAGATCATTAGGCAAGTTGGATATGGCACATTAGAGATGAGACTATCACAGAGCAAAGACACATTGCATTACCACCGTTTCCTTTGCCCAAGAAAAAAAAAAAAAAAAAAAAAAAAGAGCATGAACTTAATACAACTACAGGACAGTTGCTAAAAAACAGTTTGCTGGTCCTTGACAGCATAGAGCGTGTGACTCTTTTGCCCTTTCAAATGCCCCTAAGGAAATTATAGCACTGAAAACAGTAATGAAAGCACATTAACTTTCAGTGCTAAAATAGTTTAGAATTAATTCATTAGTATGCTGACATTCAAAATAAACAGACCTATTTTCCTCTTCCAGGATAGTCAAGCTTCCAGTGGATCTAGCTAAAAATTTGTCATGCTCATTAAGGGCCTGTTTGTTTTGTTTTTGTAAATGTCATCTAAATATGTAGAATTATAGAGAAATTGACTGGAAAAAAGCAAATGATTTTCTCCTAAAAGAGGAGTCTATTGCTGCCAGGAATTCGCCATTTTGACATTAGAATTGATGGATTGCATATAATTCCTGTCAAAACCAATAGGCTAAGAGGTCAAGTGTATTTCCCAAAGCCAAGGTACTGCAGTGTCATAAAAAAACATCCACTGTGTTCTGGGCAAACACGATAATTATTTTATACCTAAAACCCCCTCCTTGGGATTTGCATTTCAATTCTTAGTTATTTCATTTAATTAGTGCAAATTTCACTTAGAAGTAGTGGTGACATAAAATATATTTTAGAAAGAAGGGATAAATATGGTTATAAGATTCATGAAAAAAATTTAGGTTTTATCAACTTCCAGGGAAAGTATCAGAAATGATAAACCTCAACTTGTACATGCAAAAGTACCACTATGTAAATACCGTTATTTTTAATGCCAAAGTGAGGAAGAATACAAAAAAACACATACTCGCTTATACTTGTTCTTCATTGTTATTTCTCTGATGTCGCCATCAATAGCATTTTTTACCACTTGCTGTTCACTTAGCGTTATTTCAAGTGCTTTTAGAATTGGTCCCTGTACTTAAGACATTTATACATTAGGAGAATTAGACTCAGATAATAATGGCATAGAAATGGGAAATAATTTGAGTATAGCATAGAATATATAATTTGGCTCTAGACAACTTAATATATTATCAAGTTCTAAGTGGTATAAAAGGATATTTTTTAAAAATGTCACTGAGGAGACTACGGTCCACTGAAAATCATCTTAAGGTGCAATAGAGCCGTTAGTCAAGTGTAGCATAAATACACAAATGTGTGTGCATGCACGGCACACTTGTGTGGGTCCCTGTATTTTAGAAATGTATCTATTTGACAGTTTGGAATAACAAATAGCTCAATACTGGGTGTCAGAAGACCTAAAGTCCTAGTGTGATCAAACTCAGGTTTGGCTGCTTGATGCTCAAAAAGCAAGTGTCGGTAGGAAGGAAAGGTGCTTTATTCAGAAAAGCATTCCTTCAGTCTGGGGAGAAGGTGAACTCATGTTTGGAGAATAACAGGGAAGATGTAACAGTTTCTAAGGGGCAAAGGGAAAACAGTTTTCAGTTAATCATTAAGGAGGAGGTCTGATTCTTGGTCATTATTCCATTGCATGCATACCCACTGACTTCTGATTGTCTTTTCAATACTGTCTTGACTGCATAATCTGCCTGCAACTGAATTCTGTCTTGACGAGTGATCTGCCTGCAAATTTGCTCAGGAGAGAACCTGGGGGTAGAGTCAGTCATCGTTTTTTAATTCCTTAATTCTTCATTCTTACTCCTTTTAATCCAGTAAAGGCAACAACAGGTTAGGCAAGACATTGTGTACGTTCAGTAGAGCAGAAGGCAGGAGTTAGGTTAAATGTTACCTCGAGATCTCATTTTCATAATCAAGGTTTAAGGGGAAGATAAATAGACAAACAGGAAAAGGCAAAAGAGCCGCTTAGAAATCCTAGCTGCTCAGCCATCCTTCCATGTCTGTGAGATGAGAGGCTAGTGTGCTGACATAGGGCACCAGATTTTCAGAACGAGAGATGTGGACTTGGGTCTGTTTGTAGCATCTCTTTGCTGACAGTTTTAGTTGCCTGCTTGCACAAATGGGCAGAGCAAGCCACAATTATTCTAGTACCCACAAGGATAAAGATTATTATGAGCAATAGTGTTAATCTTGTTCTTTCATTGAATCGTAATCTATGACTCTATGTTCCTAACCATTAACTGTTCAAACGTGCTCTTTTGCAACTTAAGGAGGCCTGGAAGACTTAGTTTTCCTACAAATAAGAAGGGGATGGGGGTGGACAGAGAGGTGTTTTGTACCTGCGCAAGGTAGGGAGGGCTGAGCAGGGAGGGTTCTGCTCAGTTCTATTAGTTCTACAGGAAGGGGGTGGGTAAGTATTGAAATGTAAGAAAAGAGTAACAGTATGATACAATTTGATGGATATGAGAGATACTCATAGACATCATAAATTTTAAAAACTCCAAAATTGAATCTACAATGCTTATGTTACGGATATCATCCCTACACTATTCTCATCAGTGGTTTTACAACAATGCTGATATTGATTTCCCATTCATATTTATTCATGCTTTTCTCCTTGTTTGGAAAGTCTGTCTTTTGTGATAATAAAAATTTGTACATCCAAAAAATCAAAATATTAATATGTTCAATCTTGCTTCTTTTTTTTTTTTAATTTCTTCTCTTCTTCTGCTCCCGCCCCACACTACTGGTCTTCCTTATTTTTTCCCTTCATTTTTCATTTAATATTTTAACAAAAAAGAATTGATGAGCTACTCTGTGACACTCACTGATCTAGGTGTTTGAAATATATCAATAAGCATTTCCTCCTTCAGGGAATCTTCCTGACTCAAGGATGGAACCCACGTCTCTTGCATCTCCTGCATTGGCAGGTAGATTCTTTACCACTGAGCCACCTAGGAAACCCCAATCAGTAAGCAAAACAGATACAAAATCCCTAAATTTATTGACCTCTTATTAGAGATTTATGAAATTAAATTATAGTATCTTAGCATATAATAGGAGAAAGCAATGGCAACCCACTCCAGTACTCTTGCCTGGAAAAACCTCATGGATGGAGGAGCCTGGTAGGCTGCAGTCTGTGCAGTCGCTAGGAATCGGACACGACTGAGAGACTTCACTTTCACTTTTCACTTGCATACATTGGAGAGGGAAATGGCAATCCACTCCAATGCGCTTGCCTGGAGAAACTCAGGGATAGAGGAGACTGGTGGGCTGCCGTCTATGGGGTCGCACAGAGTTGGACACGATTGAAGCGACTTAGCAACAGCAGCAGCAGCAGCAGCATATAATAAGCAGTAATGAAAGGGAAGAAAAAAAAAACACCTTAAGCAAAACAAAAAAACTCAAGGACGCACAAAAGAAAAAGGAAAAGTGAGATTGCATGGAGCCAGGGATGGGGGAGCCTGGAAGGCTGCTGTCTATGGGGTCTCACAGAGTCAGACACGACTGAAGTGGCTTAGCATTAGCAGTGTGGTGTGCTATGGGAAAAAAAAAAAAAACAAGAATTAATAGGTGCCCATATTTGAGAATTTTGTGAGCAATTGTAAGGATTTTTGCCTAATATTAAAAGTGTAACATTTGCAAGGTTTTCAATAAATTATTTTTATTCTCTAATTTAGTGTAAGAAACATCTGTGATATGATTTTCAGAATAGACTGTTGAGCATTAAATTTAGAAAAAGAATGACTAACTAGCAGACAACTGGAGAATTTCAGTGATAACTACTTGGACCAATTAGATATTGGAATAATTAATTATATATGAAACTGACAGGATTGATATGGTTGATATAAAACACAGAAAATGTATCATATATTTCTTCATAAGTTTTTATTTCTGTTTAATTTTACTAAGTCAAAATTATCATTTTACAACTTTTCATTTGCAATGCTATTTATTTGCAAGTATAGTTAGCATACAGTATCTTCCAAATAGACCTCATATCTGGAAGTAAACAATAGCCTCAACATGCTGATTTTCTGAATAAATTATTAGCCATGAATTCATTTCCAATCATAAAAGGCAAATTTTGAATATTGTTTAAAATGAGTCACAATTTTCCTCTCAAAGATTATTTTACCATCTGAAAAACACAGAACCTGAGTGGAATAAATAGTCTGATTCTTTTATTTTAAATAGCATTGAAATTCCTCCTGGGTTTTATAATAATTTTTATTTTAATACCT
The DNA here is from genome assembly GCA_006408695.1 of Aepyceros melampus. Lineage (NCBI taxonomy): Eukaryota > Metazoa > Chordata > Mammalia > Artiodactyla > Bovidae > Aepyceros > Aepyceros melampus. The sequence continues at coordinate 173 of SJXQ01012951.1, read as the reverse complement.
AAGCAAACAATTTGATGTTGCATTTTAAGACTGTAAGGTTTATAAAAATGGACAGAAAGTATCTGCATAAAGCTGATCAATATATTTGAAAGCTTCAGTATGTCATTCCATTCATGATCATTTAGAGTATTACTGCTGCCTTATTAGAAACATCTTTTGCCAGTCATCAAAGA